>SDVV010042039.1:0-10378 GCA_016164225.1 Gammarus roeselii | reverse complement strand
CCGGCCTCCAAGCTCGCTCATGCCAAGCCATATGGCTGACACCGGCCTCCAAGCTCGCTCATGCCAAGCCATACGGCTGACACCGGCCTCCAAGCTCGATCATGCCAAGCTATATGCCTGACACCGGCCTCCAAGCTCGCTCATGCCAAGTCATATGGCTGACACCGGCCTCCAAGCTCCCTCATGTCAAGCCATATGGCTGACACCGGCCTCCAAGCTCGCTCATGTCAAGCCATACGGCTTACACCGGCCTCCAAGCTCGCCCATGCCAAGCCATATGCCTGACACCGGCCTCCAAGCTCTCTCATGCCAAGCCATGTGGCTGACACCGGCCTCCAAGCTCACTCATGCCAATCCATTTGGCTGACACCGGTCTCCAAGCTCGCTCATGCCAAGCCATATGGCTGACACCGGCCTCCAAGCTCGCTCATGCCAAGCCATATGGCTGACACCGGCCTCCAAGCTCGCTCATGCCAAGCCATATGGCTGACACCGGCCTCCAAGCTCGCTCACGCCACAAGGGGATTCGACCGGCTCCGAGTAGGACTCTTTCATGCTGAGAGGAAATAAATGCACTATTGGTAATAAATGGCAGTAATTAAGGATTGTTGATGGTTTGATGGTAATTCCCCTTTCCCTTCCTTGTTGAATTAATGGTCAGTCCCCCTTCCTGAGGATAACAACTTGTGGTCAATGAATTGGGTTATGGTTCAAAATGCCTTACCTTCGTTTATTTAATCAGTCTTTCTCTCGCCAGGCACATTACTCATAAATCACTGATGACATTCCAATATATTTTTCGAAGCCCTTTCATCTGCTCCTACACTTCACATCCATAAATATAATTGACTACACTCCGAACGACTCACATCCTCTTACAGATTTTTGGTTGCGTTTATCTCAACAGGAAAGAGTATTAGAAGGTATATTAACGACCAAGACTAAGATGACAGACGTAAGCTCTTTGTGAGTCTCTCACGGACACAACCTGAGTCACATTATTCATGGGACGCCTCGGATTTCAAGGTATTCTTGGCTCAGAGGATCAGTATTCGCTGCTACTTTGCATAATGTTTTGTTGCAGTACTGACTAATGGCATGCATTAGACCATTAGTGAATGTGTTCGAATACAAATAGGCTACCATTGAGTCCTCGCCTTACACTGGGTCGGACCTCAAGAGAAACCGATCCCCTTATGTATGTGTAACGTGTTCTTGTGTTCGCTAAAAAGTCAGGTGATCGTCGGATGAGGAAGGAGCTTATACATCTCCCTCGTCACCCCGATGCATTTAAAAACATAAAGCAGCACTACTTTAAACCAGCTTGCAATATTATAATTTAATCTTTCATAAAATTGCAATATATGTTAATTGACTTCCGTCAAACTTCATTCGCCAATTATTCTATACCAGTGACTTTCCTTTTCAGCCGGGCCACAGAGTGATCTGTTCCGCCTCTGGAGGGAGTGTTGGTTTTGTTCGTCTAGTTTGTCGTCCAAGTTGGTGTCTCTACTGTATGTCAGAGGCTCAAGCCCCATACCAAGCCCAATGCCATCAAGACCCCGCGACTAACTCTCCATTTCATGTTATTGGCAAGGGAACTGGTAGGAGTACATGTGGTAAAGGAAGATCATATATGGTGGCAAAGTATGACGTAACTGAGTAGAGGGGACTCTGGCAGATAGGAGAGCTCTGATGGGATAAGAGGGTCGGACTTGTGAAATATAGGTGTGGGTGAGAAAGGTAGGCTCTTGAAGAGAAAGGAGGGCACAGGCAGAGATAGTAAGGCTTTATTGAGCGAAGGAGGGACGTGGCGGGAAAACGAGGACTTATGTGGGAGAAACAGCCTCCAGCGGGGGAAGGAGGAACCAGGCAATGGGTGGTAGATTCTATTCGGAAAAGAAGTGCCATGAGAATTAAAGAATTTACATTAAGAACAGTAATGGGAACTGAGAAGGGTGTGGAAGATTTAATTTTCTGCCCTGCGTGATTGGACGTTTGGTATGATAATTTAAGTTCAAGTTTTGCTTCTGACGTTTGCCGACAACTAACCTATTCTCGCGCCCTTGCAAGCTGTGAATTTTTTCATTCGATTTATAAAACCTTGGCTATAGTGTATAGGAGTGACTACACAACTAGTCACTCGAGTCCCATAGAGTTGATCAGTTATAATAGATATCATTGCACAATCAAGCTTATAATGATTTTACATATTTTTTCAGAGTCAAGTACTGACGAGAAGGGTAAAACTGCAAAATTGGAACAGGAATAATAAATATATAGGATCGCAGTAATATGGGAAGTCATCAATTTCGTTAGTCGGGATTTTGGCAGTCGGCATTTGAGAAGTCGTCATTTAAGTAGTCATTATTTGCGAGTCGCTACTTGGGTATTCGTCAATTGGGTCATAATTTTTTTGGTAATCGTCCTTAGGTTAGTCATCATTTGAGTAGTCGCACTTTGGGAGGTGGTCACTTGGATTGTCGTAATTTGGGTAGGTCGGATTTTGGATTGTCATGATTTGGATGTCGTTATTTTGGTAGTTGCCTTCTGAGAAGTCGTCAGTTGGGTAATTGTAATTTGTGTAGTAATTTGGGTATTCGTCATTTGGGTAGTCATTATTCGGGCAATCGTAATTAGTGAAGTCGTCATTTGGGTATTCGTCGCTTGGGTAGTCGTCATTTAGTTAGTCGTCTTCTGGGTTGTCTTCAGTTGGTTAGTCGTCATTTGGGTAGTCATTTTCCTGGTCGCCATTTGGGAGGGCGTCATTTGGCTCATCGTCATTTTGGTAGTCGTCATTTGTGTAGTCGTCTTTTGTGTAGTCGTCATTTGTGTAGTCTCATTTGTGTAGTCGTCATTTGTGTAGTCGTCATTTGTGTACTCGTCATTTTTTGTCACCATTTGTGTAGTCGCCATATGGATAGCAGTCATCCTGATCATTTGAGAGCCATCCGTTGGAAGAGTTGGTCGAAAGACGTGTATTGGCAGGGTTCTTTCTTTTGTTTCATGCGTTGGAATAAGTACCATTTTGTAGTGCACGTGCGTGATATATTATTTTCATATCGTTGAGTAAGAACTTTGTTACGTACTATAGTTGCGAGAAATGGGGCTGTACTGCGTTTGGTTTCCGACATCCTTGTGTGAAAAGTTTTTATTTTCAAGTACTTATATGCATATTTAAAAACGTGATATCCCGTTGCAGGGATATCGAAAACACACAAAAAAAATCAAGTTTCTGGCGTCCATCGTTCTGTCGGTTACAAAGATTGAGACTTTATTTTTAATTTTGCTGTTGTTTACGACATCCCTGCAACGATATTGGATGTTTTATAGTATGTATTTACACTTTTTACACATTATACGTTTGGCTGTAAACATACAACCATAAAACCTTACCAACTACGTGCAATTTAATTTAAATAAAGTTCAAATATAATGCCAGATTGAAACAAAATCTCTCGCTTTGTAACCTAAGGTGGATTTCGGAGTGCAAATATCTAAGTTCAAATAATCTGGTTAAATAGTGTAATGCGTGCAGCATCGAAATAATTCATTTATGGTTAGTCTCCAACCGATAAAACAAACTCCACTTTTCCCTCGAGGAATTTAACTTTATCTAGAAAATTCTATCGGTTTTATAGAGGGACAAAGCATCTTAATGAAATTATATCATTTAAATTTCCGATGAGTTCAAATATTGAGCGAAAAATTAACATTGATTTTTTACGAATCATGAATCATAGAAGAATTTTCTTTCGCTACTGTAAATTAACATGTTAAAAACAATTATTCAGTCACACGTTTAATTGTTCGAATACTTAATGTTACAGGTAAGATATGTAATTTGGGCACAATAGACCAAAAAATGTCCCCTTCAACTTATTGATAATTTTTGTCAATTAAATGATCCAGTTACCTACTATTCCTCGTCACAGAACAGTCCTGGGCCTAAGTTGTCCTTCCTGACGGGGCTCGATTTTTGCAGGGGATTGCACAAAATTAGTATATGCTCGTGGAATATCTCAATGGAAACTTTTCTTCGTATCTTTCCAGTCCGTTTCCTTCAAGGACCCCTCGAAAGATTTTCCCCTGTGTTCCTGGCACTTCAAGCCGTTGAGATATTTCCAACCGCTCTTGGCTGAAACCAAACAGTGTGTAGTTGCAGACTTTCTTGAGTCTGCTGCATCACCTTTCCGAGTGTGCAAGGCCGTGAGCAAACGTTCACGGTGCCCGTCGCAAGCCTTCCTGAAGTCCTTCGCAGATCTTCGGTGATTTCTCAGATAAGTTTTCACTTCTGAGATGGTGAGGTAATGGTCATATTTCAGAATGAGTGGAAGAAGGTGGTTGAAACTGTTCCCGCAGAGTGGAGTGCGGTCAGTGCCATTGCAGTCAAAGGCAATACCTGCAGTGACAGCATCATATTGCAATGCTTCGTGTGAAAACTAGTTGGAGTTTTGTATTAGTATTCATATAATTTCAACTCTCTTTCAATGTTCAAAGCTCCTGATAATTTTTTATGCGTATCCCTGCTTCAGCAATCATGTCACTTCTATATATATTTCAGCGAACCTGGTGAGGAAGTTTACTATGCGTGGTTAATTATCAGTCAGTTTGCAATGCTCTTTATCAACAAATTCATTTACGTTCAACCCCCAATCATTCAGTCTTGTTTACATGACCTATTATCGCGACCCGTTGTTATCATGGCAGAGTATTGCTGATTAATACGATGAACAGTAGATCAATCCAATAGCAGCCATTTTCGTCTCTTCATTTCACGTTCACTAGTATCTGAGAATTTCGAGTTCATTGCCACAATGCTCTCGATTGAACCCCAGGCAGGATTGTAGTGCTAGACAACCTATAATACTATGAGAAGCGCTCACCATTGATGTGAAACGCCCTCAGGCAGGATTATAGTGCTAGACAACCTATAATACTATAAGAAGCGCCCACTATTGAAGTGAAACGCCCCTCAGGCAGGATTATAGTGCTAGACAACCTATAATACTATAAGAAGCGCCCACTATTGATGTGAAACGCCCCTCAGGCAGGATTGTAGTGCTAGACAACCTATAATACTATAAGAAGCGCCCACTATTGAAGTGAAACGCCCCTCAGGCAGGATTATAGTCCTAGACAACCTATAATACTATAAGAAGCGCCCACTATTGATGTGAAACGCCCCTCAGGCAGGATTATAGTGCTAGACAACCTATAATATTATAAGAAGCGCCCACTATTGATGTGAAACGCCCCTCAGGCAGGATTATAGTCCTAGACAACCTATAATACTATAAGAAGCGCCCACTATTGATGTGAAACGCCCTTCAGGCAGGATTATAGTGCTAGACAACCTATAATACTATAAGAAGCGCCCACCATTGATGTGAAACGCCCCTCAGGCAGGATTATAGTGCTGGACAACCTATAATACTATAAGAAGCGCTCACCATTGATGTGAAACGCCCGGAATTATATAGCTTGGTGATATATACTCTAAAAGTGTCAGCGCAACGGTGATTCCACGACCTCCCGTTCTTGACGTCAACCAAAAGAGAGCGGTGATAATGAGCAAAATGATTAATTGTATTTCCGTGTTGTTGCCGAAAATAATAACTCTCGCGAAGAAGGTCGATGTGAACCAACTTCATTGACAGTCAATCCAATCATATGAAGTCTAATTTAAAAGTATACACGCATTTAGATGTCATATAAACAGTGGAATGATTGACCTGCTTTTCTCCTTAAAAAAGATTTATAGTGAACAATTGGTTCAACGGAAACTAAATCAAAAATCAGTACTTATAGAAAAAAAATATATGTGAATAAATAAGTCATTTATGACAGTAGTAAAACTGCCATCACTACTAGGCCATTGTGAGTTCATTACATCAACAGAACAAAATTCATCTGATGTTATTCTGGTTTGTGTTCAAACTATTCTGGGGCACGGCATTCTCAATGCAATTTTCTCCATGAAATTTCCTTCACGGCGATCGGACCTCATAAAGAATAATCGCAGAATTGGAGCTGCAAAAAGTACCAGATGAAAATTGTTGAATTTTGTAGGCACCAGATATATAAGAACCCCATCATATTATAGGTTTTCTTTATCAATTGGTGTGAGAAAATGCTTCAAGGGAAACTATGTGGAACTTGTATTCCCTTCCATCCTATTTTATACGATTAAACGCCATATGTGCATCCTTTTGTTGACGCACGGAGTGTGTCTACAGCTGGGACGGAAGTTGGAGAACGGTCTGTACCGCTTCTTGATTCAACACTTCCAATTTTGCCTGCTCTATCAAATTCAGTCATTCTTACTTTATTTATCTTCTATCGTGACTCAGAAGTAAACTTTCTTAACAAACCCGATCAGTATTGGAATTTTCCTCGGCAGGGCAGAGGCATTTCCCTATGTACTGTGCGGCCTTTAAAGGGCATTTAAAGACAGCTAACAAAGTAATCGTCGGACGGATTTCAAGGTGTTTCGTAACAAATAAATACTCAGCATGCCTTACATAATTCAAGGGTCTCGACAACAATGACATTAGCCAGTAAAAGTGCATGGCAATTCTTATACTTTACCGGTGCTTTTTCCACTTTCTCATCTATGAGAGCAATTTTTGTTATGTGTTATAGCGTCACATTTCTGTTCTCTATTGTCACTATAATGGAGACCGCCTGCCTTCTCAATTTGTCATTCTAGACACAGCCCACGAACTAACATGCATTGAGGGATATATGATGCGTATCTGTTCAAACCAAATAGTGCAAGCCAAATATGCGTAATGTCTAAATTTTGCTGAAATGAACTCATTTTCTCCCTGATAGTCGATGCTGTACATGTAACATGTTCGAACAGAGTTGTTCGGGTAATGCTGATTATTGCCTGAATTGGACCCACCCTCACTTGTGTGACAAACGGTTGTTAGCAGCACATCACTCGTGAAATGCCGTTAACACTGAACTACAAACAGCACTTTGACCGTTCAACATAAAAAGTGTCGTTCTAATTATTGCTCCTTTGCTAAAGATTGACTGTGACTTCAGTCCTGACGAAAAAAATACAAATGGATCAGTTTTGAGTATGACCTCTGTTGCCCCTAACTTGAAGATTGACCGTTGTTTCAGACTTCATATAGCAATTTCGATAATGGGTGGGTTATGTACATTGCTTCATATTGTGCCATATAAAATAACATCGATTTTTTGCAGAAGAATTTGTGTTATGAAAGCTTCTCGTTTTTAAATTTCCTGCCACTACTGTTTTGGATGATTCTTTGGAAAACATTGATGAATTATTCAGGAATTATTGCAAAGCACGAGCAGTGAGAGGTAAACATTTCATTTCCTAACAGTGGGAGTTTACGGCCTGCTAAATAAATGAGCATCCATCAGCAGACTAATAAGGTTCAAGCCTAATCATTCAGTTTTGTTTAGATGACCGTTATAGCGATTCGTCGTCACCTTGATATTTGAAAACGATGTACAAATGACGTTACTAGATCCAAGTAGAGCGGATGTGTGCTTCTGTTCCACGCAACCCATTCCCTGACGCTGCTGTCTCGTAAGATTAATATTGCCCGGTGTTTGGGCTGCTGTCTCGTAAGATTAATATTGCCAGGTGTTTGGGCTGCTGTCTCGTAAGATTAATATTGCCAGGTGTTTGGGCTGCTGTCTCGTAAGATTAATATTGCCCGGTGTTTGGGCTGCTGTCTCGTAAGATTAATATTACCAGGTGTTGGGGCTGCTGTCTCGTAAGATTAATATTGCCAGGTGTTTGGGCTGCTGTCTCGTAAGATTAATATTGCCAGGTGTTTGGGCTGCTGTCTTGTAAGATTAATATTGTCAGGTGTTGGGGCTGCTGTCTCGTAAGATTAATATTGCCAGGTGTTTGGGCTGCTATCTCGTAAGATTAATATTGCCAGGTGTTTGGGCTGCTGTCTCGTAAGATTAATATTGCAAGGTGTTTGGGCCGCTGTCTTGTAAGATTAATATTGTCAGATGTTGGGGCTGCTGTCTCGTAAGATTAATATTGCCAGGTGTAGGGGCTGCTGTCTTGTAAGATTAATATTGCCATGTGTTGGGGCTGCTGTCTCGTAAGATTGATATTGCCAGGTGTTGGGCTGCTGTCTCGTAAGATTAATATTGCCAGGTGTTGGGGCTGCTGTCTTGTAAGATTAATATTGCCAAGTGTTGGGAATTGAGTGTGTGGCCACAGGCACGAATCTCGTAGTTTCCGACTCAGGTCGAGCTTCATCGGACATGGTCGCACCTGCACTGCTCCGTCACGTTACCCATACAAACCCATCTCCGTCACGTTACCCATACAAACCCATCTCCGTCACGTTACCCAAACAAACGCATCTCCGTCACGTTACCCATAAAAACCCATTTCCGTCACATTACCCATACAAACCCATCTCCGTCACGTTACCCATAAAAACCCATCTCCGTCACGTTACCCATACAAACCCATCTCCGTCACGTTACCCATACAAACCCTTTTCCTTCACGTTACCCATACAAACACATCTCCGTCACGTTACCCATACAAACCCATCACGGCCGGGCTTGAAAACAAGTAAAACTAACTCATTCCAGATTCATTAGCATTTTTTTAATCATCTTTATTGCATATTTTTCGGTCACGCAAACAATGTCAAGCTATGAACGAGGGCATCAATATTATAGCAGTTGGACAAGTTCTCAATGAACCAAGTGGGTAGTCCGTACAACCTGTTCATCACGATGACTGCTTGTTATGGTTCTGTCCGGATTCCAGGGATCACAAGATTCCAGTATATGTAAAACAGTTTTTCTGTCAGGATTTATTTCTTGTCATGGGATGTCCCTGGATATTGTTTAGAGTAAAGCCAATTTAGACCAAATTATCCTACAAGTCAAGACATTTGGGGCCTGGAAGGAAACCCATTTCCCACCAACAAAACATAACTTCACTGAAGGAAGCCTTGCAGACCACTTATCCAACGTTGACTGAATCTGCGAGAATATTTCCAGTGTCGCCAGGATTAGTGACGAAGTTGAGGACCCACAGCATATATATGGAATGTATTGCTCCCGCATGATTGAAATTGATACCACATTCATTAGATTGCCCTAAGCTATCCAACGAATACATTTAACGGCAAATGATTCAATTGGTTAACAAAGGATTACGTATAGAATTAATTGAAAAATATATATGCTGAACATTTTTTTGGTCCTAAATATGTACTATAACATTACGTATTTTTGATGTTATTACTAACCTAAATTTGGTGAAACTCATTGGCGAATTCGGGGAACGAGCCTTGATCCCGGGTTTTCCAGGGATGGGACAATTTTGATTCATTATCTCGCAGCAAACAAAACCGCTGATAAGAGTAAATCGAATTACAGTACATCTATGGTCCTGCCAGCTCGGGAACACGAGGCCCGCATGTGTGCTCATCGTTGTTCTCCAACACAACTTTTGCCATCGTGTTAATACTCTCCGCCCTGAGTGTAACGAGGTGAGCATCAAATGCAAAAAGGCCGTTATGCTGGAAGGGCTCTCTTCTGTGGATTAGAGCCTCTCAAGCAGTTCCCTCACGTCTCAGTGCTGTGGAGAAGAGCCTCTCAAGCAGTTCCCTCACGTCTCATAGCTGTGGAGCAGAGCCTCTCAAGCAGTTCCCTCACGTCTCATTGCGGTGGAGCAGAGCCTCTCAAGCAGTTCCCTCACGTCTCAGTGCTGTGGAGCAGAGCCTCTCAAGCAGTTCCCTCACGTCTCATTGCGGTGGAGTAGAGCCTCTCTAGCAGTTCCCTCATGTCTCATTGCTGTAGACAGAGCCTCTCAAGAAGTTCCCTCATGTCTCCTTGCTGTGGAGCAGAGACTCCCAAACAGATCCCTTACATTTACCTGCCAGGGAGCAGCGCCTCACAAACAGATACCTCACGTCTCCCTGCTGTGGGGCAGCGTCTCACAAACAGATCCCTCACGTCTCCCTGCTGGGAGCAGCGCTTCACAAACAGATCCCTCACGTCTCCCTACTGTGGGGCAGTGCCTCACAAACAGATCCCTTACGTATCCCTGCTCTGGGACAGCGCCTCACAAACACATCCCTCATGTCTCCCTGCTGGGAGCAGCACGTCACAAACAGATCCCTCACGTCTCCTTTCTGTGGGCAGCGCCTCACAAACAGATCCATCACGTCTCTCTGCTGTGGAGCAGCGCCTCACAAACTGATTCCTCACGTCTCCCTGCTGTGGAGCAGCGCGTCACAAACACATCCCTGACGTCTCCCTGCTAGGAGCAGCGCGTCACAAACAGACCCCTCACGTCTCCTTTCTGTGGGCAGCGCCTCACAAACAGATCCCTCACGTCTCCCTG
>SDVV010042038.1:0-10378 GCA_016164225.1 Gammarus roeselii | reverse complement strand
ATGTATATTGATGTACATTTAACTTACTAACCAGATGAACCTACATGGGGACATGACACAGTAGGAATGAAATACGTGACATTGATTCATAAGTTTAGTTAGTAGCTGGATACATTTTCTGTCCCACATGAATATTTATACAACAAAGCTGAATGCTAGAAATGTAAAGCACATAACCACCTGTCAGCCAGCCTATCAGGGACGTCTTCCAGGCTAACATCCACATACATAAAATGGGCCCACAACATGGAAGGGCAGATAGATGTCAAACATTATTTCCATAAATATCGGGGTCTTCCTGCTCCATCAGGATTCTGTCCCGCCTCTTTATTATTGGAGATAATTGGTATCCCTCCTCATTACATAAAGACTCCAGGAAGGGATTATTAGATTCTATATTACGATCCTGGAGGCTTTATGCAGTTTTTCTATCTCGTAACTTAAGACAGTCAACATCATAAGCTGCGAATGCAAGGCTGGCACTCGTTCATTTAGGTACACCAACAAACCTCCGGAAAATATCATTGAATGCTACTCGCAGTTTACTGATAGTGACTCTCGTAAATTTACTCCACAGTGAGTTACAGCAGATAGGGTAGCAGTAGGATTTAAAGATGGAAACATCATTTATTATGTACGAATTGTCGACGAAAACTATCATGAAATTCAATGTGGAACTTTACTGCATCTGAATGATAATTTTTCAAATTCAAAACTTTACGTAATTAAAAATAATTTGAACTTCGGATTATACGTGCATGCCACGAATGGACGGGGAAATGAGTACCCTACTAACGCATAGACCATAGAGGAATAAACTGGTTCTTCATATGATTATCCTGCGAATGTAATTACTTCGTTCAGACTTTAATGGTATACGTTCAGCTTGACAGAACAAAATAAATAAAAACACGAACTTATTCATTGCACACAATTTTTTCTCAGGTATTCCCCAGTTCGTATCTATCGAAGTCTCTCTGAAGTATCAGCTCTGCGATGAAATAGGCTACCAACACATCCGTTTCGGTAAGAAACCCATTGAATGTAATCAGCATCGCAATGCATTGAGAAAGATTAGCTATAAGGAGTCAATGTGACGCAGACATCGTAAAGACCCCTAAGCTGAGGGAAGAAGCAATGTTAGTATAGTACATAACCATTCCTAACAAATTAAATTGAGTTGAATGTACATATAATCAGCCCAATATATTTTGAAAATGAACGAATCTCAATGTTTATTCGTGTATGAAATTGGGAGAAACGAACTACTGAACCCGTTATTAATATTTAAACAATAAGTACGTAAGTCAGCGTGGAGCAGAAATGTTGGAGCTAAGAAGAGAACACAAATAATGAGCATACTGCAAATTCTGATAAAATAATTTGTAATAACGACGCTTATCTGCAAAACAACCTCTAAATGCAAGAGAGAATGCATATGATCTCGCACGTCCACCGCTTTCATTTGATGTCGCTGGTAGGAGCGTGTTTTTCCACCTCAGCCAGCCTAGATAGCTCTTGTCGGAGGACTTGTTTTCGACGGTGGAATTTACCGAGCTGTTGACGATTGCAAAATGAAAACGCTCAATGGGAGGCTCTGACGTCAGAGCAGGTAACCAATACACCATCCACTCGTGTGGGTATAAGTGTTGAATATTTCAAAAAGGGTATAGGCTGAATTGGAGGCTTTGACTTCAGAACAGGTAACCAATAGACCATCCACTCGTTTGGGTGAAAGTGTTGCATATGTCAAAAAGGGTATACGCTAAATTGGAGGCTTTGACTTCAGAGCAGGTAACTAATAGACCATCCACTCATGTGGGTGGAAGTGTTAAAATTTTCAAGGAGGGTATACGCTGAATTGGAGGCTCTGACGTCATAGCAGGTAGCAAATTGACCAACCACTTGCGGGGGACAGTGTTAAGCACTTCAAAGAAGGTATTTTTTCACTTTTGATCTGTAGGGCTACAAATGTATTTGTTGAAGAGAACTAAGTGTTTATTTAATGTATGTACATACCTATAGAGTAGAGGGCAAATTGGAGCAGGCAATGAGCCTTGCGTCTATTAGATTCTTTACACAACGCAACATAAACTCTATTTCAATGCATCATTCACGAATAAACGAGATAAAGAACTGTTATCATGACTTGATATTCTGTTATTGGTAATCTGGCAATTCTCAACTAATTAATAGCGACATTCCTGGCACTCGTCTTCAGACACACAAAACCCATTTGCAGACCTCACAGAACCCAATTTCAGACGCCCAGAATCCATTTGCAGACCTTACAGAACCCAATTTCAGACGCCCAGAACCTATTTGCAGACCTCACAGAACCCAATTTCAGACGGCAAAGAACCCATTTGCAGAGCGTTCTTTTCGTTATATTTAGAATTGGTTCTTCCGCACTCATTTTATCGGTTCGTAGAATTAATTTTTGTCAATGAGCCCACACTGAAACGATACTGAAATTCTGGCCGTAAGTTCCGTAGATTTATTTTAGCTGCTCCCCAAAGAAAAAATTAATAGTTACCCTATATTACCCATTCTTTTAAGTGGATGTAATCCAATAACCAAACGTGAGCAAGTATGCATATGAAGGAATAAAATAATTGTTACATAAAAGTATAGAATAAATCTCATTGTCTCAGCGGTTTTTTTTTGTGTTCCCTCTAACCATGCATAAATAGTTAAAACTAAATATTAAATAATAATCAATAATAATAAACATGAAACAAATTGATGACAATGTGATAATAATGCATGAAAACGTCCTGAAAGAGCGAAAGCTAAATTCCTTTGCGCATTATTAGGGTTAGGGCTAACGACTGTACTCCAATTTCATTGAATTTACCGCACTCATCTTGCACAGTTTCTAGGTAAACATCATGATAATCAAATCCAAGAGTTTCCTTGCGGCTTATATTCATGACGTATTACGCCATTAATGCCGTACATTTGATTACCTCCGGATTCTGAGGAGTTAAACTATAGATAATAACGTTGTTTCATTACAGTTCAATTTATGTAGTAGTAAATAACAGTTTCCTACCTTAACCCTGGCACATCTTTTTTTAATTAATCGCCTATTCCAATTTCGTACCGCAAATTATTCTTAAATAATAAATTGCACTAGACCGAAAATATCCTCAAATAGATGCCGAATGTGAGCCTGGATTATATTTCAGATCTGCTTTTGATGTCGTGCATAAAATGCGTCTTTTAACTCCCCAGAAGTAATAAATGATTAGCCTCAGTAGGTGCCTTTGCATATCGTCCGATAGCACCACACTAGAAATACCCCTTCCAATAACATCAACTAATATGAGCTGATAAAAAAGTGATGTTACTGCCCCATTTCCCCGCTTCACCATCTACGAGACCATTATCCATCGATGATTTCTACAGGCCAACGCAGAGAAAAGTCAATAAAATTATTGACTCGTCTGTTATTATAATAATTTGTTGGTAACCTTACCAGTGCGTCAAATTGTTCACCAGTTTAAATTCAACACGGAAATTTTATAATTAAAAAGGTAGTATGAACTATTACTTTTCATTCAATGGATGTATATTGAATGTGATATCCTGGAACTAAGGGTTAGGTGCACTCAGATCAATTCTTATCAGCACAGCTGCCAGCCCTATAGTGATGAGCCAAGCATTGTATTGTTACGTGATATGACAATGCAATAGACACCCCGGGACACTGTTTGAGGGTCCCGCCAACAAGTTCATTAAATATAGAAGATGACTATATCTCTGTAGATATTAAACGTAATTCGTCATTTGTTATGAAGAAAAATACTCATATTGTATTTATTTCCGTATATTTTCTCCGTAGTACATATTAACCTCAAAACTTCTTATTCCTAGATCAGTTTCCCTCGAACGCCTGAGCTTCTACAAGTTTCATCAACTCCGAAAACTTGCCCACAATTTTGCCACGCGTCTTGGCATCTTCGTTAAAATATTTATTCTCCATTTCTACTTTCATTTTTGACGAGTCAGAAAATGTTGGATTTGAGGTGGAATTTTCAAATTGGGCGGACGTGACCCTAAAAGTTGAGAACATTTTCTTCTTGTTTAGACAGAAGCAGGTTGGTGAGAGTGGAGAGGAATGTACAGACGGAGGTAGGTCGGTGAGAGTGGAGACTGGAGAAGAATGTTTAGACAGTAGCAGGACGGTGAGAGTGGAGATTAATGTTTAGACAAAGCAGGTCGGTGAGAATGGAGAGGAATGTTCAGCCAGAAGTAGGTTGGTGAGAGTGGAGAGTGGAGAGGAATGTTTAGACGGAAGCAGGTCAGAGAAACAAAAGTAGGTCGGTGAGACAGAAGTAGGTCGGTGAGAGTGGGGAGGAATGTTTAGACAGAAGCAGGTCGGTGAGAGTGGAGAGGAATGTTTCGACAGAAGCAGGTCGGTGAGAGTGGAGAAGAATGTTTAGACAGAATCAGGTCGGTGAGAGTGGACAGTAATGTTTAGACAGAAGCAGGTCGGTGAGAGTGGAGAGAAATGTTTAGACTGCAGCAGGTCGTTGAGAGTGGAGAGGAATGTCTTGGGCGTTTATTACTTATTTGTGCTCAACCAAAGCTGAAACTGAATTACTGAATGTCGAACCACTGAATGTTGAATCACTGAATGACGATGTCATTCAGAAGGTAGTTCTATTGGCACTCAGCTTTGGAAAGAAACCTTTTGTGGACTACAGCGGGAATTCTCTTAAGCCTCTCAGTATTTGTTTGTTTCCAATCTAATTGCTGTGTTCAGAAAACATTGGAACCACCCAATTGAATTCTGCTTGCTTTCGAACACTTCTTATTTGTAAATGCCTTTAATAATAACAATTTGAACACATCAAATATATCAGTTTTTCTTTTGCAGTCAGAGAAGGCGCCCTATAATATAATGTTAGATGAGGAATGTATGTTGGGAGAATAGTTGTCATGTTCGATGCAGAGTCTAAATAAGAAATTGCACGGCATCCATCTCCCTCTACACATGTTGCATCGGAGGCTCTCGTTTCCAATGGCCGAATGGGATCCTTTAATCTTAAATGGCTTCCCGATCTGACCATGCATGGCCTCGCCTGGCACGCCCATAGTCGTATAAGACATTTTATGGGCATCTGCCCTGGTTTTACAGCGATAAAATGCACTGGTTTCAGTGAACTGGTCTAACCCTGACTGTTGCGTCAAAGGAGGGACTTATCTCAGCTCGCATATCTTTATACAGGCGGTAAATGCAGGCCATCTGAAGCCTTATATAGCGTGATAACAATGCATGGGTTTTGTGGCAACAATTGGACTTCTCCTGCATAACTCTGTGTGGCCAAAATCTTGCCATCTCAATCTTCTTGTCTCTAGATGACATTACACCAACTCGTGGCCTCAGTGACTCTCTAGAGCTCCTCCTTTCTCGATCATTGCCTTCCACACACAGCTAATAACAAATAGAATCGTACAAACAACTTTCTATTTCAACTTTTTCCGAATATTACACCGCCAGCTCGGCGGAGTTAATTACGCGAAATGTGCTTTGGTCATCAGCTAGAAGCAGTCCATGTTACAAACTTATTATCGGAAAAAAATGATAAACAACTAAGAATGGTGAATAAGTTTCATTCAGGCCTTTCAGAAGGAAAGTTGTTTGCACAGCGGTTTGTTCCAATTGTTGAACGAATTACGTTCCGTGTCATTCATTGCGCCGAGGGTGCACCGTTTCTGATAAAAAGTCAAACATTTTTTTGTTACTACATCAAATGATGTTCAGAAAACTTCAATAGAGAACTCTTTAAAGTTTGTATCTGCTTTCCTCTGTGTGTTAGGTTCTTCCCAATGATGCCCGAGCCCCATCAGACTAACCAACGATCAGACCTATCCCTTGCCCTAGCTTGTTCTACCAAGTGATCGCTCAGCCACATCAGCCTAACCAATGATCAGACCTATCTCCTGCCCAAGCCTGTCCAACCCAGTGATGGCCCAGCTCCATCAGGCTAACCAACGGAAAGATGCCTGACCCATCTCCGGCCTACGCCTGTTCTATCCAGCGATGGCCCAGCTTTATAAGCATAACCAACGACCAGATGCCTTAGTAATAAAATGATTTGCTGCCGCCTGCACGGCCTTTACGAGACTCCAAAAGAAGCGACGAAAGGATCGCTCGAGAGTTACGAGGTTTCAGATACACCCCAGCACAGGGAATGTGGAAGGATGAAGGCCTTCAATTGTTAAATGAAGGGCGACCACCCCCTACTCCACCGATTCCTCCACTCATGCTCCTGCGTCTGATGTTGCAAGGGTAAAGTTGAGTGACGGTATACATGCGATGTATTCCAGTGTGGCAAGCGAAATGGAGGCGCATCGAGACGAAATGAAGGATCATAGGCTAGGATTAGGCTTTCCTTCCAGTCATATATTTATTCTTATATATATATATAAAACCACTCGAATCAAGCGGCAAAGAAAGTATATATTGAATCGAATATTTTGCGCATCCCATTATGTTAAATACGTAACCGAATCAGCAATGATGCACACAAACGTCGCTAGCAATAATTCATTGTTTAATGACACGATTGATTCCGTGGAGCAAACTCTAATTAATTATCCAATGCTTAATCTGAATAAGTTATAATGAAAGATTCTACCAAGTACCGATAGAGTTCATATTATTAGCAGAATCACTCATATTCCATTCATGAAGTTGTGCTTCTATAAGTTATATGAATTAAAAAAATGCTACTTTTGAGCTCTAAATTGATTCTTTTTCCAATCATTCCATTTTGTTCCAACCATCGTATACAAGCTGAAAAAAATCCTGAATACAATTCTATTCAAATTAATGTTGACAAAAAGAGCATACACACATAAACATGCTTATTCACTCCTGCCTCGGAACGAGTAGTTGCTAAGCGTCGTCATACGTCGTCATGGCAATTATTTCGAAAAAATACTTTCTAAACAATCTTTTATAAATAGAATAATTTAGGGAATGGGTTCAATTCATTTTACACGCAAACGAATTTGTGTTGAGATCTCCATTAGATTGAACTCACAATAAAAGTAGGTGTGATCGTAAGAGTGGGATTTTTTTTAATTATTGGGTTTGCAAAGAGAGAAAATAGCCTTCCAACTTGTTGCAACCTGACGCGTGACGTCAGAGCTCTGGCAACCCATGCTGAGGCAGAAGCGACCAACTGTGACGTTAAATACGACCAAACGAACTGTGGCGTTAAACATGACCTACCGAACTGTGGCGTTAAACATGACCTAACGAACTGTGGCATTAAACATGACCTAACGAACTGCGACGTTAAACATGACATAACGAACTGTGCCGTTCGTTAAACATGACCTAACGAACTGTGGCGTTAAACATGACCTAACGACCTGTGGCATTAAACATGACCTAACGAACTGCGACTTTAAACATGACCTAACGGGCTCTGACGGTGTACATAACCCAACAAACTGTGACGTAAACGTGACCTAACGAGCTATGACGTTAAACATGACCTAACGAGCAGTGACGTTAAACATGACTTAACGAACTGTCAAGTTGAACATGACCTAACGAACAATGACGGTAAACATAACCTAACGAACTGCTACGTTAAACGTAACCTAATCAACTGTGATGTTAAACATAACCTGATGAACTGTGTAGCTAAACGTGAGCTAACGAAATACTTCAAAGAGTTTGCATGGAATAATCATTCCATCGATCTTCACAGTTGCGATCATTGAAAGATATTCGACAAATCATGGAGAATAGATATAAAGAAGGAAGGCTTGATTGTAAATATTTCAGGTGAATAAAACAATTTGGTATCAATAAAAAAAATTGTATTACTGCAAAACAAATTCATTAGCTTGACCTCGTAGAGAAATAAGGGTATGATACATTTTTGTAAAATGTTATCAGAATAGATAATAATTCCTGATCACGACTGAATGGCCACAAAATTCATTAAAAAACGACAAAATTTGAAGTTTTCAATGTTTGAGTTCTTTGGTTCGGTCCCTCTCAAATTAAAATAATTCTTAGCTAAAAGCCAGAACATGACGTGTGGTATTGAAAATTATATTTCATGATTTTCTGGACAAAAACTTCGCAAACATATCTGCGATTTGGCCGGGTTAAAGATGAGTAATTTGACCACAATCATGGTATCAAATAAAAGTTATTGAAATGTGTTTGAACAGTACCTAAATATTCTTTCTTCCGTAAATAGAACATTTCAAAATTGTAAATTATTGCGTTGTAGAATTCATACGAACTATACAAACAAGTATATTTAATTTATTGAATTGTAGAATTGATTCGAATTTATTCGAACACTGTTCGCATTTTAGTGGGGATTTGCCTACTAGAAGATCTCCCGGAACCCAAATAGGCTCAAACACCTTCACCATGTAAGGGTGTTTGAGCCTATTACATACTTCACTTCAGATTTCCACTCTGCCCTGTTAGTCTTTCCGCCTTCATCTCCACACTCTGCCCTGTAAGTCTTCCCGCCATTATCCCCACACTCTGCCCTGTAAGTCTTCCCGCCATTATCTCCATTTGTGTTTAATGATCGCTTCGGATATCTCCTCCTCTGACTCGGCCTGCTTGAAAGAATTCCATCCTTCAATAATACGTGTATTCTTCAATGAGCTCGCAGTGCGTGATGTTTTGGAATGAAAAATAAAGACTGTGGTTGCTGAAAACCGCTAGTGCATTGATGCAGTGGACAAACAGGGGAAAGTGTTGTAGTAAGATGAACTGAGTAGAGATTGTGTGTACTGAAAACAATATTGTAATACTCAAGCGATGAAGAGCAGCGATTTGTTGTTTGTAAGGGAAAAATACAGTTTTAAGTCAATGATGGGCGGTGACGGTTTCACGTGAGGACAAAGAGAACATAAGTGTGTCCTGGGCTGATTTAAGCACTGTGCGGGATAAGTGAAACCAATGATGATGGCCTTACATGACGAAGTACATGATCGGGAAATTTTTAGGGATGGCTGACGAATGTTTATTTATTCAAGCAGCTGAGTGATTTTTGTATGTTATAAAAAACCGGTATTGTATTTCCTGAGCGGCAATAAGCACATTTTGGTGAGAGTAAAGTCTGCCGCAGGGGTTTTTTCACATATCATAATATATTCAAGTTTTAAGTGGTTGAGGCTGCAAAAGAAATAGCTATTGATTAATAAAAGATGCTTAGTGTTCGGGTCTATAAAGTTTGGTTTATTGTGGTTGATTAATAATTAAATCCACCTATTTGTTTGCTGTCATTTTTTTATGAATAATTTACATTCAACGACATTTTAAGGATTGTACTGATCAATCACGGATGATACTGTAACCAGGCTGGTTGGATGTGCTAAGTTATTGGCAAAAAAAATGTTGTCCCAAGTGATTTTACCAGAATAAAATGTAAAAAGAAAACTTTGTTCTATTCCCAAGGTGAATAGGCAACCATGTCAAAACTTTATTTCACTATCGTTTGACTTGACAAATATTGCAACACTTTATTCCAAAATTTGAATTCGGAAGATATTTATTCATGGAAAAATATAGTTTATTTGCTAGGTTCATTCGCGCCGAAACAGTGAAAATGTTTTTGAATTTTATTTGTACGACAGAGAAGGCATAAAAAAAATCTCGGCCTCCACATATATTTTCGGAGTTCTCGCGGAACCTTGTCAGGTGCAGGATGGTTTTCCCCGTGGATCTTGATACTCCCTAGTGACCTCTCAACGAGTTGCACACATTGAACAGTTTTGGTTGGCTCCTGATTAAATCCATTTATTTGTTTGTTGTATTGAGATATATTATAATGATTTATTAACAGTCGCTCTCAAAAGCGAATGTATTCAATTTGCCTAAAGGTTTCTTATTTGTAGCTGTTTGATGCTGTTTGATGTTTGATGCACAACTGTTTGATACACGGCTATTTGATACACAACTGTTTGATACAGAGCTGTTTGATGCACAACTGTTAGATACACGGCTGTTTGATAAACAACTGTTTTATATACAATTGTTTGATGCACAACTGCTTTATACACAACTCTTTGATACACACTGTTTGATACACAACTGTTTGATACACAACTGTTTGATACCCACATGTTTGATACACAACTGTTTGATACACAACTTTTTGATACCCACATGTTTGATACACAACTTTTTGGTACACAACTGTTTGATACACAACTGTTTGATACACACCTGTTTGATACACACCTGTTTGATACACAACTGTTTGATACACCTGTTTGATCACAACTGTTTGATACACCTGTTTGATACACAACTGTTTGATGCACCTGTTTGATACACAATTGTTTGATACACACCTGTTTGATGCACCTGTTTGAT
>SDVV010042037.1:0-10378 GCA_016164225.1 Gammarus roeselii | reverse complement strand
GGCTGTTCTGAACTTCTCATGTGAATTCTTGAAGGATAAGAATATCAAAGCAGTGAATCCTAAAGGGAATTTATTAAAAAATACGACTTTTGCCATCTCTTGGCACATCAGATGGGATTCTCTTCATCAGAACGAGTACGTTAAATGATGCAGAGAAATCTGTTCATGTAAAGCTAACGCTGCCTCTAGTTTATATTATACTAATATTTATCGGTCAAAAATGAACAGAAAACAATGACAAACGCTAACAAATTATAATTCGAACGCTAACAAGTCATCACATGACATGAAATGGTTTGTTCTATCTGGAATAACCTACTCGTATGTACTGGAAGAGAAGGTCAGAACGGCAGGAGGGACCTCGCAAACGCCAACATCGGGAGTGAAAGCTGCCAAGATGTGAAGATGCATATATTTATGTATTAGGTTTTTTATTCCAACTATAATTATCGAATTGAAAATGTTCTTATTGAAATATTTTGCAATATAGAAAAAAAAGTGAACGTATACTAAATATGTGAACGTATACTAAATAAGGTCTTAACGTCTCATTTGAAAAACCGAATTTTTCAGTCAAGAATATTCCTACTTTGGGATGAATGCATTTTTTATTAACCCGCTTGATAAATTGAACTGCACCGCTCGTCTAATCAAGTCGATCGCTGGGCCTCATAAAGCCTTGTTATTAACGTAGGGCCGCTTTTCACGCCGTTGCCCTCCGTCAGCCGGCGAGGGTTTTGCAAATTAGCCAAGGACGATCTGTCTTATTATGAGAGCGTCACCGGGCCATAAATCAGTCCTATTATACCGGCCCAGCGCCACTGTTTGCTGGCTCGGCAAACTTCGTAAGTTCAGACGGATTAGTCCACGGCCGGGACGAGGCCGTGCGTCAGGCCTAGGAGGGCAAGGCTGCTCGCCATCTGTTAGACCTATACAAGTGTTTGCAAGTGTTAGAGGACAGTAACAGGCTATTTGGCCCAAACTTGTTTGCCTTATAATAGTTCTGAGGTAGAACGTCAGAGGGAGCATCATATATCTGTGTAGCATCAAGAAAGGAAAAAGTTTTCGATGGTACTCGAAACGACTGAAGTCATCACCCGGGAATAAAGCTACCGACTCACTTCTCACATGTTGATTTGAAGTTGTCTCAGTTTAATTCTTGGAAAAATCAATTATTTAGCTCTTCTCGAAAACCGATGCTATGTAAAGAAACGTAGATTGAAGATGAGTGAAGACTAGGGATTGCAATAGCGAAGAAGAGTTCAAGGTGAATAAAGGAGACAAGACAGACATGGAGGAATATTATTGAATTGATTGCCTTGATAATAACAACTCTGTACGAGCTTAGGATATATTTAGAAGCTAATTCGTCACACGGTACAAACTCTGAGGCGGTTGGCCCGGGTGAGCTGACATATGCCATGCTCCCAATGACAGGTGTTCGTTGGGACGAAGATGGGTCTAAAAATTGGACGAACAGAGAAGGGGGAATAGACGACACAAATCAAACATGACCGCTAAGAAAT
Organism: Gammarus roeselii; assembly: GCA_016164225.1. Classification (NCBI taxonomy): domain Eukaryota; kingdom Metazoa; phylum Arthropoda; class Malacostraca; order Amphipoda; family Gammaridae; genus Gammarus; species Gammarus roeselii. The sequence goes on along the minus strand of SDVV010042037.1, from coordinate 8,852 downwards.
GATGAAATAAATGACTGACACTCGGTCAGTAGACTGAGTGAAACGTGGTAAATGTGTTACAGGACACAAGCAGGGTGTGGAAACACTGGAAAAGTTGCACGGCACAGGACTGCCGACGTTGGTTGTGTAGGGTCATTGCTCCCCCCTTGAAGATGATGCCCTGCGACCGCCGACGCTAGGTGGCACCGCACTCGCAAATTGGCAGCGGACGTACGCGCCATCGCTTGTAGTTCCCAATCGTTGAGCCCCGACGTTGAATGTGTGGGGCCACTGCTCCCCCTTTCAAGACGATGCCTCGCGCAAGGCCCGGTCAGCCCCCGGTCCTGGTCGAGGCCTCCCGTTGTCTACTGTATTGCGACGCGTCTTCTCTCCCTCTGCCGCCCTAGCTTACTTCCCCGTGCTTCTTCTCGCTCTTCTAAACGAATCGCCCAATCCCGCACATGGCACCCTCAATGCTTCGATCTCATTGGCCCGACGTCATGGCCCAACTTCAAATACCACGCTCCCTTCCCCCAACAAGCAGAGCAGTTTTAAAATTAAAATGACATTACAGCTACGCAAAATACTAATTAGCGTTTGTGAGAAATTTATCGTACGCTTTTTGGAAATCAAGGTTCATGATATCGATTGGGGTCTTTTTGCCCTGAATTTCAATTATATTTTCGAAAATCAGCAGCAGGCTCGTCTGATCGGAACGATTGTCTCTAAAGCCGTGCTGAGAGTCTTTTATCAAAAGGTTTGTTGTCTAAGAATTCTGCAATTTTATCCGCATTCAAGCTTTCCATCAAGTTGCTAATGACTGAGGCGAGACTAATTGATCTATTAAAAAAAGGGGTACCCTTGCCTTTTCCATTTTGAATGGCAAAAACCATTTGTGAGAGATTGGGTGATCATTTGTGAAAAGTGTTGGTGATCCCGTGCATAGTCTCATTTAGTATTCTGGGATGAGCGTGGTCAGGACCTGGAGATTTTGCCTCTCTCAATTTATCTCCATATTATTTTTTTGCAGAATAAAAATTACGGTCCTGAGTACTTCAATTGCCTTTCCGCTATGATACCAAGAGGATTGGGAATGTCCGGATTTTTATTGTAAATATAGAACAAAAATAAAGGTTTAGTGGGACACTCGTGTCAGGGTTAACTGTGTCAAACTCTCCACGGTCGTTGCTAGAAAAAAAGTTTCGGCAAAGTTTTAGTGTATGCAACAATTTATTTTTCCTGAACTTTATATTCACGCTTCATGACATCCTTTAGAACGTTTCAGTTGACTCTATATTTTCGCCGCTTCGTCATGTGGGTGTTATTGATACAACGAGTGCTTTGATTTCATTTGGGACTGAAGATGCTTCAGTTCACTTTGCCAGTACATACGCGTATTGACTGTAGATTGCCTGTTTTTTCGCGGGCTAAGATCAAGTACAATATTTTTTTAGTGCAGGTGAAATTTTGTTAGCTTCACGACCTGGGGTTATATTCACTGAAGCCATTGACTCTCCTAAGCTATTAATGTTAGCTAATCTTAAATTCAGGACTTTATCTTCGTTTGTCGACGTTTTTAGTTCGAGCTCCATCGTAAGACGTATTCAGTTATAGTCGATAGTCCAGAGTGGCTTGCCTACTTCAACCTTCATGACTTGAGAGTCGCTTGCACAAAATAGAAGACCAAGTTATTTATGCCTAATGTAGTCGTCTTCACCATCTGGGTCATAAATTTATCCTCCGAATAAGCAAACATTCGTTGGCCTGTGGCAGTACATTTGTCTGTTTACCAACTAATGTCAGGAATATTCAAGTCTCCAAGCACAGTTCTGTTTTGTGTTGTGACGACATCGATATAGTCTGCAACCGGGCTTTTTGTGTGGCGTTATACGAGGGTGATTTAATACTTAGTATGTTTTTCGACTACTTTCATTGATTTTATTCCCGGTCGGCTGCTTGGAATAGCAGTATATTATATTTGCAGATAAAATTTTACAAGGAATGACACCCTTCTACTCTCTCGGCCTTGTTTATCTTTGTGAAATATTGAGTAGCCCGGGAGAGTGGATTACCTATTCTGTCGATCTTTTTGCGATACCCAATTGATTGATTTTGTCTGGGAAACTTCTATCGTTTACATTATAACATCTGAGGGTGCCGGCAGTCCTGTTAACTCTATATTCTTCACCTGCGATATGTCGTTCGTTTCATCGAAGCAATCACTACTATTTGAAATTTCACGGATTATTTTTGAGATATAATCTTGCGTTTATGGGAACTGCTCCAATGTTTTGAAACATATTTTTGATGGTATCAACTCCATACATGTTTAGACGTGCCTTGTTGGTGCTCGCTACTGTACAGTAGTAATCATCGTATCCCAATGATCAGAGGATGGGATCTGCTTAGCTTCGCAAAAAGTTGCTAGGTGATTGTTCAGATATATCATCTTGATAATCTTACATCTACTTTGGTTATGGATGGAGCACGATGTCAGTGACATGGATATCGGCATGTGATTGTTTCATGTATAGGTGCTGCTTGTTGTGTGTTAGACCTATATAGATTGAACTCCTTGCCATATGTTAGGACAATGGAGGTGATAGTGCTTGTCGCATTAGGCCTTCACGGGTGAGACTTCTTAACGTGTGTTAGCTTATATAGGCTATTATGCGTACCGTGTGTTAGGCCCAGAGAAGCAATGATGCTTGTCGTATGTTTGTAATGCTGTTTACCATGTTCTGGGTCTATAGAATTAAGATTCCTTCGTGTGCTTTAGGCATGTAGGGGCGAAGATTCTTGTCGTGTGTAGGGCTTTTGAGGGCGATTCTGCTTGCTGTGTGTTAAGCCTATTGGGTAAAGCTCTTTTTTGTGTGTTTTTCAAATGGAGTCAGTGCCGCATATCGTGTGGTAGTCCTAGGTAGGATGGGGGGCGATTACCCTTTTCCTTTACTTGGTAGGTCTATCGGCGTGATACCTCTTGTCCTGTGTTGAGGCTATGGGGGTAGGGCTCCATGTCTTGTGTTGGACCAATGAAGGCTCTGTTTGTTTTCGTGTGTTAGGCCTATGGGAGCGATGTCTCTGTCCTTTGTTAGGTCTATGGGAGCGATACCTCTTGTCCTTTATTGGACCTATGGGAGCGATGTTCTTTATCGAGAGTAAAAAAATCTTGTCGATGGCCCTTGTTGTGTGCTAGGTCTATGGAGGCGATAATCTTTGCCGTATATTAGGTCTATAGGCCAGGGCTCATGGCATGTGTAAGGTCGTGGAGGCATTGCTCCTTGCCGTGCAACATCTAGGTGATGTCCCTGTGAAATGCTTTGCTAAATCTTCTTGCATTTTCTGCCCCTGTTAATTACATTGTCTTGGTCGTCATGTCGATGAGCTTGTTTTCCGTATGTATTGCATTCACTTTTCATATTTCTATCGCCGCCATTCTTTGCTCTTCTGAACAATATAATTTCTAATCTCGCTCTTTTCGCTGGTTTGTTTCCTCCCGCCATTACCACTGCTCGCATTAATTAGGATCATTTTGTTGTCTCTTTTTGTCAAACACGATAGAGTCCAGAGCTGGCTCTCTTGTTTCTGCTTAGACGTTTCGCACTCTTTCTCCGGTTGCTGAATGAGTGATGAGCGTTCCTGGAAAACTCGCTCATTTAAACCTCGACGGGCTTGAAATACTTTGTTGCATTGCTGACCAACTGGAACCTCCCGTCGCGTATACTGCCTGCTGCGCTCTACACCTTCGCAAACTTTCGTCCTTAAGACAATGAAATGAATTGTTAATGTGTTAGACAGGCACTGTCACAAACTATTCATGACATCCATCGTCTCTAAAGAACACTGCTTCCAAACATTGAAGACCAGGAGAGTTCACTGCTTCAACTTTAACTCCAGCCCAGCGTCTTAATGTCTGTTTCTGTCCCCACCTCGAAGAGCTTCTTTGAGTCACTCTCTTTGGTCCTTCTCCTTACATGCCTCCTGACTTCCTTGCAAGAAAATTTCCGACGTCCATCAGATGTTGTTCTCTTTGTATCCTAGTATCTGTTGCAATGTTTCATAATATCAGATATATAGTACACTGTAAAAATTGCGGGTGATTCACACCTGCAAACAAATAACGATGACGAAGAAATGTTTCACAAGAATCTCAATTATTATTTCACTGGAAAACAAACATCGAAATTTATTCAGAAAACGTATATCTTGATATAATGTAATCATACAAGCCAGTTGAGAACTGTCAGTCCTTACCCGTTCCTCATTCGCGAAGGAGCCAGTTCTCTGTAGTACGTCGTACTCGTGTTGCTCTAAGAATTTGTAGCTTAAAAAATAGCTCAACTTTTTGGCGTTTCGTAGTGTTGGAAAATTCGGTACCTATGAAATCGCAGAGGAGATTTATTTCAGTCTTCCCGCTTAATACTAGTAGAATGCAGTTAATTTAACTGCAATCTGTTATTGTCAATGCATTTGATGGTTGTGTATTTATCATGCAAATGACGTGGGGAAAATGCCTCCTAATATCATTTAACATCTAATTAAACTTTTGGCACTATTAAATGCCCATTCTACCTCTTCCTCTCGCTTCTAATCACTACCTTGACCCGGCCAATGGGCTTAGGGTCGCCATGTGATGACAGAGCCCTGCCGACTGGGTGGGAAGTCAGAGCAAGCTCATAATAGTCAATTGGAGCAGGTTAGCGAGCAAGAGTTATTAGTTTCTCTTCCTACTGTCGCAGTGTCTCCCATCCACTGTATATTTGTATTCAGTTTTTTGTTTTACAATTAACATCGTCATTAAAGGAAGAGAGCAGAAACTTGGTTCGATGATATGATTCTTATAAATGAAGTGAAATGATTCATTATCAGTTTGAGCAAGTCAGCTTGTTGCTATGGCAACATGAAGCTAAGTGCTCTGCTTGTCATGTTTTGAGCCTGATCACTGTATATCATGGTGAGGAAGGTTGGCTGGCTCATTTTAGAGACTGTTGGAATGCTATCATTTTATTATTTCAATTACGTTGTGATCTCGATGCTCCCCTTTCCTTAGGTTATGAATTCCTAGAGTACACAGAGAGAAATGTATGGTAATAGATACATGTATATCGTAAATTCAACATGACGTGACTTATTGAATTTTCTCCAATAAGATTTTCCTTTTGAATTTACATATTTTGTACTGTTGAATTTAAATGATTTCGTCGTGTAACTATTACATGGAGGCTAGAAACAAAAATTAGCGTTTCCTTATAAAATTATTCATAAACTATATTTTTAAATAAATGATGATCGCTTGGTATTCATTCAAGGTTGAAAGCGGTACACAAGCTTGAATTTCTGATGATATCAAAAGAGGTAAAAGATCCGTGACGAGGGGATTCGAACCCGAGACTCTGAAGCTATGAGTTGGAGACTGATACCACTACGCCAACAGAGAAGGAGAATCACGTGGATCGATGAAGTATATACTGTTCTACTAATTATCTTCATTATGATGTTTGATTTGAGTTTAGCAAGGAAAACGGCGTAATTTTGATGAATGGAATTTATGAAGACTTGTTGCGACGCAAATTCATGCAAATTGACTCCTTATAAAGTATCATGTAATAGTTACCAGATTCATGTTGTGGCAACACGACATCCGGGAATATGGCCCAAAGAATTAAAACACCGGCATAATTTATCAGATACATGTAAATTCAACAAGATCTAAAATCAATATGAAAATAATTGTGGATTCAAACAGACTATTTGCAGAAATCATGATACATTTACATGTATATGGCTATGAACAGGTCAACATGACAAATATTGTTCATTTTACAAGTCATTTTCTCTCTGTGTATAACATCATTACTGCTCCACGAAATTGTTCCATAAATTTGAATCTTAATTGACGAGGTTTCGAAGATCAGGTCTTGGTGCAGCAGAAAAGTCTACTCTTCTACTCAGATTGACGGTGTTTTGTTGCCCAGGCTAAAGCCAGTGTTAGCTTTTGCTGATTTATTTTGCTTGGTGTCTACACTGGAAAGTATATTTGGTTTCCTAGACCAAATCATGAACAATATTTTTTCTTTGTGGTGGTAGGGAAGACAACCTTTGTCGCATCAATATTTCCTGTTGGCTTATCACCAAAACGTACAGTAGCGGAAGAAATTTTTTTATGATTGAAGATTAAGAAACATATTCAATGTTCATTTTCCACACGATATGGGAACTTATGGGAAATTTAATTGAAATTATCCATTAAGAAGCTTTACCTTCATATGAAAATTTCTCACAATGTTATATCTGGACAACACTTCTTTTTAAATAATATCAATTAAATTTCTAAAGAGTTGAAATGTCGAGCGGAATATGATCATTGAAGTTTTCTTTTGATCTTTAAACGTATACTAATTTTCTTTCGCTACTGTACATCGTACGGCGGCTGACAATGATGTAAATAAATTTATCCACCTATAATAATATGTCTGTAATTGAGTCCTATTTATTTATCATAAAATGCTACACTATACCGTTATAAGTATAGCGCAGGTGAACTTGGAGTCCCGCTAACTTAGTGGCCCTTTGTACTGCTTGCTTTGTGAGCCCGTTAGCGCTTAGCTCTTAACAGCCATCTCGCACCCTCAGTAAGTCAGATCTGTAATTGACAACACACTCGCACAAAATTTGATAATGGCCTGAGAGCCAGCTCTAGATTGCAGTTTCAAGTTTTGGAAAAAAAGCCAACTGGATCCGTCTTCTCGCTCCTTCAACCGCAGGGTCTCCCTTGTATAATGGCGGCCCACCACCGCTCTGCAGTGACCAAGTCGTGTAGCGTCATTACTTGTTAGGCTGCTCGGACAGCGACTCGGCAAGAAGTTAGATTGCCATCTCACGCAAGTGCTCCAAACTGCCAAATTTTTCGTTGACGAAGTTTCTGTATAATAATTGCGGGTGATCTAAGCTTCCGAGGAGTTCTGGCAGCTTCTAAAATTTCGTACTCATGACGGCTTATGCGAGAAGTGAGAGACGGAATCTCTTGCCAATCGTGTGTATGTGGTTGATTTCAACTTTTGCTGGTGTTATGAGTAATTTGCATTGCATTTTTATTATAATCCTACAGCAGTTGTCCACAGCATCGAAAAATATATAACTACGTGGAATTACGTTGATTCTTGTAGGATATTTGTTCACCTTATGAGTTTTAACTTGAAATTTGTTAGGACAGCTCCATGGCCGGCCTCCAAGGGGCAAAAACAGTCGTCTAATAATAGAAGCAGCATCAGACCCTCCATGGACCCACAACACTGTTTGTTGCCATAGGTTGGTGGAGATGTGGAGCGCACTCACTTGTGGTGGCGCATCGACGCATATATTAGAAAAAGTCATCTATTTAGTCACATTTATTTGGTTATTCTAATTATCCACGATCTGTTAAAGAGCCAATGACATGAGCTTCCACTATCTCACTTTAAGAGCCTACAAAATTAGTTCGTACTGTCTCACCCTGGGATCCAAATTGGACAGCGATGTGCTGCTGCTCTGGCAACCTTAATCCGTTTGCACAGCAGCGACAGTAAGTACGGCAGCCGCTCAAATGCCACAACATTGCCCTTGCGGTGAAGACATGGACACAAACATCTGCGGGCTCGTGGCCTTCAGACGGCTGAGAGGAAAAAAAGGGAGTCCTTCATAACATAAATGAAAAAATGACTTGCAGATTTAGACGGCGAAACGTGAGTTTATAACAAGCTGTTTGAGACGAACCGAGGATTCGTCAGGACTTACTGCCTCATATCGTCATTCTGAGGACTGACTGCCTCATATCGTTTTAGTGAGGACTGCCTCATATCGTAGTTCTGAGGACTGCCTGCCTCATATCATCATTCGTAGGACTGACTGCCTCATATCGTCATAGTGAGGACTGACTGCCTCATATCGTAGTTCTGAGGACAGCCTGCCTCATATCATCATTCGGAGGACTGACTGCCTCATATCGTTTTAGTGAGGACTGCCTCATATCGTAATTCTGAGGACAGCCTGTCTCATATCATCATTCGGAGGACTGACTGCCTCATATCGTCATAGTGAGGACTGACTGCCTCATATCGTAGTTCTGAGGACAGCCTGTCTTATATCATCATTCGGAGGACTGACTGCCTCATATCGTCATAGTGAGGACTGACTGCCTCATATCGTCATAGTGAGGACTGACTGCCTCATATCCTCGTAGTGAGGACTGACTGCCCCATGTCGTAATTCTGAGGACGAACTGCCTCGTATCGTCATACTGAGGACTCACTGCTTTATATCGTCACACTGAGGACTTACTGCCTCCTGTCGTCATTCTGCGGACTGACTGTCCCATGTCGTCTTACTGAGGACTGACTGCCTCATGTCGTCTCTCTGAGGACTGACTGTCTCATGTCGTCCTATTGAGGACTGACTGCTTCATATTGGCATGCCGTGAACTGATTGCCTTATATCGTCATACTGATGACTGGCTGCCTCATATCGTCATTCGAAAATAGGACTGACTCTCATATCGTCATAGAGAGAACTGACTACCTCATATCATCATACTGAGTACCGGCTGCCTCATATCGTCCTATTGAAGACTGACTATCTCATATCGTCATATTGCGGACTGACTACCTCGTATCGTCATACTAAGGACTGTCTGCCTCATATCGTCATAGTAAGGACCAGCTGTCTCTTATCGTTCTATTGAAGACTGACTATCTCATATCGTCATACCTAAGACAGTCAGTCCTTAGTATGACGATATGAGACAGTGAGTCCTCTGCATGACGATATGAGGCAGTCAGTCCCCAATAGAACGATATGAGGCAGTCAGTCGTCAATAGGACGATATGAGAGTCAGACCT
>SDVV010042036.1:0-10378 GCA_016164225.1 Gammarus roeselii | reverse complement strand
ATTTAGATATAAAATGTATACAGTAATATGTACAGTAGCGAGCGAAAAATGGTTTATGGTTAGTCTGTAACCGGAAAAACAAATCAGAGTTTCCACACGTGGAATTTAACATCATTAGAATTTTTTTAAGGTTCTATGTGTGGACAAAGCTTTTTAATGAGTAATATTAATAAAATTTGCGATGATATAAAATATAGAGAGGAAAATGGACATGGAAGATTTCACTTACTTATAAAAAATAAACAATTTTTTGCTCGCTACTGTACATATATGCATACCTAAAGACACATTTGATATGTTGCGCTGTTGTTCCACAGCTACTGAGGCAGAGATGCATAAGCGCAGGAAGTATGATTCTCTGATGCGGCCACTACAATTTGTGTCCATAGCTAAAAGGGAATGGTCCTGAAAGCGACAGGTTGTGTGGCGAGTCAACTGCGGGGATTTCGAGGGAGACCGGACGTAGTTTGGTCAAAAACATTGAAAATTTACGCGAATCTCTTTAGTTCGTACAACGGCTTGGCTTAGCCATACAAAGAGGCGATGCATCCAGCCCCCTCTCCCCTTGAGGTGCTGACATCAAACACAACTATGTTGTAAGACCTCTCTCCTTGTAATATTTTCCTCTTCCTGAAGATTATTTATTTAATTTCAAAATGTTTCCCTCCCCCAAATATCAGTCCAAGCACCTAATTCAGTTTCCGGTGTCTCTAACAAATAAGTATCCTGAAAAAGAGGATGATATGTGTGTTCGTATGAGAGGAGTGTGAGGTGCATGAGGGCAGTTTAGAACTTACAAGTACGTCTACATCTGAAGCTGTCTTTGTCTCCTTAGACCAGATTGATTTACTGTATATCGTTTGAGCAATAATTCGTTTTAAACCTCATATAATTATGTTTTAGTCTTCCCATTTACTCCTAAAATTCACAATTCAAAACATTATAGGCATTACAATACATTTTTTGGCATCACAATACATTTTTCCATCACCTATTCGCTGCCCCGCCTAGAGGCTAAATCAACGCTGTCATTGACTGAAATGGAAGCCTATAAAATTTCCGGAGTGGCCTCCTCTTCGTCGCTTTGTTTGATTACTGCGAAGCTATCGCCTTGAATATTGAGCAGGCCACATTATAAGCACACCGCTGCACATAATATTGAGCAGGCCACCTTAAGGGCACACCACCGCAAATAATATTGAGCAGGTCACATTAAAGGCACACCGCCGCACATAATATTGAGCTGACCACATTGAAAGCACACCGCCGCACATAATATTGAGCAGGCCACCTTAAGGGCACACCACCGCAAATAATATTGAGCAGGCTACATTAAAGGCACACCGCGGCACATAATATTGAGCTGGCCACATTAAAGGTACACCGCAGCACATAATATTGAGGTGGCCAATTAAAGGCACACTGCCGCGCATGATATTGAGGCGGACACATTAAAGGCACACCACCACTCATAATATTGGGGTGGTCACATTAAAGGCACACCGCCGCACATAATATTGAGGTGGCCACATTAAAGGCACACCGCCGCACATAATATTGAGGTGGCCACATTTAAGGAACACCACCGCACATAGTTTTGAGCAGACTTATTAAAACCCCACCGCTCCACTTATTATTGATCTGTCGCATTAAAGCCCCACCGTTTCACGTATCATTGAGTAGACCGCATTGAAAACCCACCGAAGCACATATTAATGAGCAGGTCACATTGAAACCGCACCGCCGCACAAGGTATTGAGCACACCGCATCGATCCATTCATCGCTCATACTATTGAGTAGACCGCATTAAAGTCATGCCGCCGCACGCAACATAGAGCAGGTCATAATACTGACCCACAGTCTCTACTATTACCGGGAGGCGGCATGCGAATATGCACACCTAAAACTAAGCAAAGCCCTATTACATGCCACATTACGGGCCACCACCACGCATCATACTGAGCGAGGCTGCATTCTCCCCTTGACCGGGATCCGCGAAGTAAAAAACGGATTCAACGCGTTCACGGAGCGTGATCATGATGTCGAGAAGATGCTGGCTGACACAGCTCGAGCCACACTGAACCAAGTTGGCCTGGTGGCTAGCCTTCCTCCAAAGATAAGAGCTCAGCGCTCGGTGATCTGCCGACAAATTGACTGCTACGTCGGGGGACACTCCAGTGACGAGCTTAAAGGAGAAATAGAAAGGAGTAACAGGAACCTAAAAGTATCGGAAGTAATCAAGTTTAAAAACTACACTCACATATTCAAAGTGGAGTTTGCCTCATCTGAGATGGCAAGGTCGGCAGTGGAAAATGGCTTCCTATGCTGCCTTATGAAAATATCGAGTTCGCAGATACAACAAGAGAAATATACTGACCTCTTGATGTGTTTCAACTGTTATTCCTACGAAGATCACCTGACAAAGGACTGCCCGACACCGGACGTGGTTAGATGCTCCGAATGCTCTGGACCCCACAACTTCAGAGACTGTAGAGAGGAAACAAAGAAGTGCCTCAACTGCAAAGGAGCGCACCGTACGATGGCCATGAGCTGTCCAGTAAAGAAAGACTTAATCAAGAAGAAACTACAACAGAAAGAAGAGGATGAACTAACCAAACAGGAAAGCACCTATGCCAGAGTGGTGACCAAGGCTCTCTCCACAGCCCAGCAACAGCAACAGGCAAGCGTAACGGAGGGCCTAATGGCAGAAACAGGAATGAGGGCTCTGGTGATGATTTTGGACGCACACGTGCAAAACATTATTGCCCCGGGATCCTACAACGAGCACCTGAATAAAACCCTGAAAGCAAACAACATTCAACCGATTGTATTTGACCCGAATCCCCAATCTGCCCAGCTATTCAAGCACGATATAATGAGGGATACTCTCTCAACACTGCGGGAAATTCAGAGAAAGAAAAACGAATCAACTTCATCAAGCTCCGGTACATCGACAGCGACGGGCTCATCCGAATCGGCCATCAAGGAAACAACAGAAGAAGTATTCCGTACGGAGAGGAGAGACAGCTTAACCGACCCAGAAGAAACACTGAAACGACACCTGGAAACATCAGCCATACACCTTCAACCAGTCATGACTGCAGATGAATATGAAGTAAACTTAGTGATAATCGAAGGAAGTGTCAAGAAGAGAGACCTAACCGCTCAAGAAGTGAAAAGACTATATGAAGGGAACAAGCTGAAATGTATCATGCACAGCGACAGTGACTACAGTGAAGATACCCTGAAAAGGCTAATCATGGGGGAGAAAGTGCGTGGAATGGAAGCCACATCACCTACTTGTCTGCGGCAGAGTTCAAAAAGATTGGCGATCACGAGGAGGACAGCGAGTCAGCCACGGAAGACGGGATGAAACTTCGATCCAAGCCGTGATGTATCCCAGTAAAATTAAAGTTATACAGCACAACGTGAGATCCTGGAACACAAACGGATTCGCACTATCAAACATATACCTTAGAGAAAATCCCGACATAGTCCTGATAAATGGTCATGGCTGTGCAAATGACTTCAATATTAAGCTCAGTAATTACAATGTAGTTACGAGGAACACCCTCAATGAGCATAACAACGGAGTTGCAATTGCGGTCCGCAACAACATTCATTGCAGAATCAATGAAAATTACCACTCAGACATGCTGAGTGTAACTGTGAAAACAAGCCTTGGGGACGTGGTGCTGGCAACGGCCTATGTCCCTCCGCGAACAGGATATCTACACTATCCGGATATCCACGCACTGCTCAGCAAGAAAATGCCGACTTACTTTCTAGGAGATCTAAACGCCCGCCACATGCGCCTTGACAATGCCAACAATAATACCGCAGGAAGACAGGTGATTCAACTCATCGACAGGGGGTATGCAACCCATGAGGGATCTTTCTTCCCAACATATATTACCCACAGATCGAAGACCTCGCCAGATATAATTCTAGCAAATAGCTCTGTGTTTCACAACACTTATGCTGAATCGGGCCCTTTGACTCCCATCGACCATATCCCTTTAATGTTTACAATATCAACCAGCCCTTTCCAGATTCCGGTCAGGGAGAGAACAAACTTTGTCCGAGCAGACTGGGATAAGTACAGGGAGATCCTCAAGGAAAGAGCCAACAATAGAGATCAGAAATAACAAGACGGAAGAGGAAATAGAACAAGCCGTAACAAGGTGGACTCACAAGATACAGGAAGCCTCAAGACAAGCTATCCCTAAAACCTCCGTAAGAACCGTGCCACACTACAAAACGTCGCACCAGACAAGAGTCCTTCAACTGCAACATGACGAGCTAATAAGAGACATCGAGAGCAGCGGACCGAGCTATGCCAAGAACTGGTACCTCATCAATCTCAGACACCGCATCTGGGAAGAGTTCAGGAGACTTAGAGGGGAAGCATGGAACAACATGATTGAGAAGACGGACGCAGAGAGAAACAGCAAAGATTTCTGGACCTCCATAAAACGCATGATCGGACAAACATCATCAAAACAAATGAGCTACCTGAAAGACAGCAACAACGAAGAGGTGCACGACGACGACAAGAAGGAGGAGATCTTTCGGAAGTATTGGCGAGAGGTATTCAAGATATCAAAAGAGGAAAATAGACTGTACGATCGGCAAACAGACGAAATGGTGAACTATTTCCTAGAAGAAAATTACAATAAAGTGACCATCTACGAAAAAAACAGCCAGCAAAGACTCACGACCGAAACAACACCAGTCACGAGACTGGGAATAATGCATGGAATATCACAATTCAAACAGAAATCACCTGGGCCAGGCGAAATCACGAAGAAGCACCTGTCAAATCTGCCAACAAATATGATAGAAAATTACCGGCAAATAGTGAATGCATCGTACTCAACAGGAAGTTACCCCAACAGTGGAAAGTATCTACAATTATTTTTATTCCTAAGCCTGGAAAATCCCCAAAAGAACATGTTAATTACCGACCAATATCCTTGCTTAATGTACCCGGAAAATTATTCGAAAGAATCACTAACGACCGACTGATGACTGAGCTGGAAGACAAGAATAAAGTGAACGAGCGACAACACGGATTTCGGAAGAAACGGGGAACCGGGACAGCTACAGCAGTGCTGTATGAGCTCCTGGCAGTGGCCAAATCCAACAGGATGAGATGCAATGTGGTGCTCCGCGACATAAGCCGAGCATTCGACAAAGTGTGACACGGAGGACTAAAGTTCAAACTGATTGAAAGCAAAATCCCAAATTACCTTATAAGGACAATAAGCAACTACTTGCAAGGAAGGAGAGCGAGAATCAGGGTCGGCGGGTTCCTCGGACCGGAGTTTGAGGTGAAGAGTAGGGTACCTCATGGAGGGTGCCTATCGCCGACAATGTTCAGCTTCTTCACGCATGACATCCCACCACCATCCGGGCAAAACGAAGCAATTATCTATGCGGATGTCGTCACACAAATTATCCGAACAAAAGGTGGAGAGAAAATGCTGTCAAAGATTACCGAGAGGGAAATCCAAACGCTTAATGAGTACGAAAGAAAATGGAAGATAAGAACGAATGAAACCAAGTTTCAAATCATACCAATCAACAGAAAGAAGCTAGAGAGAGTGAAAGTGGGAGACAAGACGTACGAATACGAGAAGGAAGGCAAAGTTCTCGGAATGACACTAACATCAAATGGATTTGTACGACATTGCCAAAATAGAGTCAAGTCGGCAATGGTCTCACTACGTCATATATACCAATTCAGAAGCCTGAGCAAGAGAAACAAAAGAAAATTGTACACGGCAATGGTGAAGACGGTGCTGACATACCCTCCGGTACCACTACACACAGGAAGCCCGACCCAACTGAAAAATTTGCAAATTGTCCAGAACAAAACGTGCAGGTGGATAGAGGGAATAAACCTAACAGAGCATCGACGAAATTCAGACGTCAACAAGATAGCCGAATTGGAAGCAATTAATGTATTTCTGCACAAACAAGCCAGCAAGATATGGGAAAACATTAAAGAAACGCTCATAACAGCACCTGTGCTGAGAGCAAAACTAGAATACGAATCAGATAGAACCATCAAGTTGCTTCCATCCAGTAGGAAACTGGCTCAGGGACCTTGTCCCGAACCAATATTCTGAAGTACTTTAGACAATGGGTAAAATGATAGTAATAGTCACAAGAAGCAGATGTAAGTATTTCGAATCAAGCTTAATTAACTCAGGGGGGAGAGGGAGGAAAGTTGAGACGCTTGGGGCGCGTCCCGCGTGGGCCCCATATAAGGGGTTGGGGCGGATCGCCTCGCCGGGTATCTAGACTGATCCTAGCGAAGTTAAAAACTCATAACTAAAAAACTCGCAACAAATTAATTGAAAATAAACAAGTAATAGTGGTCTGACGACCCCAATTGATTTTCTACCTGGATAACTCCGTAAAACGGTACTTGGTTGCTGGTAGAGCCAGCTCTTTTATCTCCTACTCTCTTTCCTTTCACTCTTCTTATTTCTTCCTACACTCCTCTTTTTCTCTTCAACCTTATCTATAATCATCAAACAACAAAGGCTCACTGTCGCACATACTACTGAGCGAGGCTGCATTGAAGGCTCACTGTCGCACATACTACTGAGCGAGGCTGCACTAAAGGCTCACTGTCGCACATACTACTGAGCGAGGCAGCATCACAGGCTCACAACCGCGCAAACTACTGAGCGAGGCTGCATTAAATGCTCACTGTCGCACATACTACTGAGCGAGGCTTCAATAAGGGCTTACAGGCTCACAACCTCGCATTACAGGCTCACAACCTCGCATACAACCTCGCATACTACTCACAACCTCGCATACTACTAAGCGAGGCGGCATTGAAGGCTCACTGCCGCAAATACTACTAAACGGGCTGCATTAGAGGCTCACTGTCGCACATACTACTGAGCGAGGCTGCAATAAAGGCTTACAACCGCGCATACTACTGAGCGAGGTTGCATTAAAGGCTCACTGCCACACATACTACTGAGCGAGGCTGTAATAAAGGCTCATAACCGCGCATACTACTGAGCTAGGCTGCAATAAAGGCTTACAACCGCGCATACTACTGAGTGAGGCTGCATTAAAGGCTCACAATTGCACATACTACTGAGCGAGGCTGCATTAAAGGCTCACAATCGACCATACTACTGAGCCAGGCTGCATTCCAGGCTTACAACCGCCCATACTACTGAGCGAGGATGCATTAAAGGCTCACAACCACCCATACTACTGAGCAAGGCTGCATTAAAGGTTCACCATCGCGTATACTACAGAGCAAGGCTGCATTACAGGCTCACAACCACGAATACTACTGAGCGAGGCTGCATTAAAGACTCACAACCGCGCATACTACTGCGCGAGGTTGCAATACAGGCTCGCAGCCGCCCATACTACTGAGCGAGGCTGCATTAAAGGCTCACAACCGCGCATACTACTGAGCGAGGCTGCATTACCGGCTCACAACCACCCATACTAGTGAGCGAGGCTGCATTAAAGGCTTAACATCGCGCATACTATTAAGCGAGGCTGCATTGAAGGATTACCATCGTGCATACAACTGAGCGAGGCTGCAATAAAGGCTTACCAACGTGCATACTATTGAGCGAGGCTGCATTAAAGGCTTACCATCGCGCATACTACTGAGCGAGGCTTCAATAAAGGCTTACTACCGTGCATACTATTGAGTGAGGGTGCACTAAAGGCTCACCATCGCGCATACTACTGAGCGAGGCTGCATTAAAGGCTAACCATCACGCATACCTCAGAGCGAGGCTGCATTAAAGGCTTACCATCACGCATACCTCAGAGCGAGGCTGCATTAAAGGCTTACCATCGTGCATACTACTGAGCGAGGCTGCATTACAGGCACACAACCGCGCATACTACTGAGCGAGTCTCCATTTGAAGGCTCACAACCGCTCATTCTAGTGAGCGAGGCTGCATTACAGGCTCACAACCGCCCACACTACTGAGCGAGGCTGCATTGAAGGCTCACAACCGCGCACTCTACTGAGCGGAACTGCATTACAGGCTCACAACCGCCCATACTACTGAGCGAGTCTCCATTTGAAGGCTCACAACCGCTCATTCTACTGAGCGAGGCTGCATTACAGGCTCACAACCGCCCATACTTCTGAGCGAGGCTGCATAAAAGGTTCACAACCACACATACTACTGAGCGAGGCTGCATTACAGGCTCACAACTGCCCATACTGCTGAGCAAGGCTGTATTAAAGGCTTTTCATCGCGCATACTATTGAGCGAGGCTGCATTAAAGGCTTACCATCGCGCATACTACTAAGCAAGGCTGCATTAAAGGCTTACCATCGCGCATACCACTGAGCGTATCTGCATTAAAGGCTCACCATCGCGCATACTACTGAGCAAGGCTGCATTAAAGGCTTACCATCGCGCATACTACTGAGCGAGGCTGCATTACAGGCTCACAACCGCGCATACTACTGAGCGAGTCTCCATTTGAAGGCTCACAACCGCGCATTCTACGTAGCGAGGCTGCATTACAGGCTCACAACCGCCCATACTACTGAGCGAGGCTGCATTAAAGGTTCACAACCACACATACTACTGAGCGAGGCTGCATTACAGGCTCACAACCGCCCATACTGCTGAGCAAGGCTGTATTAAAGGCTTTTCATCGCGCATACTATTGAGCGAGGCTGCATTAAAGGCTTACCATTGCGCATACTACTGAGCGAGGCTGCAATAAAGGCTCACCATCGCGCATACTACTGAGCAAGGCTGCATTAAAGGCTTACCATCGCGCATACCACTGAGCGAGGCTGCATTAAAGGCTTACCATCGCGCATACCACTGAGCGAGGCTGTTTTAAAGGCTCACCATCGCGCATACTACTGAGCGAGGCTGCATCAAAGGCTTACCATCGCGCATACTACTGAGCGAGGCTGCATTGCAGGCTCACAACCGCCCATACTACTGAGCGAGGCTGCATTAAAGGTTCACAACCACACATAATACTGAGCGAGGCTGCATTACAAGCTCACAACCGTCCATACTGCTGAGCAAGGCTGTATTAAAGGCTTTTCATCGCGCATACTATTGAGCGAGGCTGCATTAAAGGCTTACCATTGCGCATACTACTGAGCGAGGCTGCAATAAAGGCTCACCATCGCGCATACTACTGAGCAAGGCTGCATTAAAGGCTTACCATCGCGCATACCACTGAGCGAGGCTGCATCAAAGGCTTACCATCGCGCGTTCTACTGAGCGAGGCTACATTACAGGCTCACAACCGCGCATACTACTGAGCGAGTCTGCATTGAAAGCTCACAACCGCGCACTCTGCTGAGCGGAACTGCATTACAGGCTCACAACCGCCCATACTACTGAGCGAGGCTGCATTAAAGGCTCACAACCGCGCATACTACTGAGCGAGGCTGCATTACACGCTCACACAACCGCCCATACTACTGAGCGAGGCTGCATTACAGGCTCACAGCCGCGCATACTACTGAGCGAGGTTATTGCCGCACCACAAGAGCTCTACCGCGAAGAATCTGGTTCCGACTCTTATCCCAATTGCGGACGTGAGCTTCAGATGAGCCACAACTTGTAGTTGAGACGAGGATATTGAGGAAAAGTGCTCCTGTTAGGCCCCTTGATTGAAGAAATTAGGACGCTGCATAAAGAGACAGCTCATATTATGATCCCGCGGCGGGCAATGAAAAACAGGAGTGTTGAACTGATCGAGTCTATGAGTATTGAACTTATTGAGTCTATGGGTATTGAATTTATCGGATCTAGGAGTATTGAGTTTATCGAGTCTATAAGTATTGAATTTATCGAGTCAATGAGTATTGAATTTATCGAGTCTATGAGTATTGAATTTATCAGGTCTACGAGTATGGAATTTATCGAATCTATGAGTATTGAATTTATCGAAGATGAGAGTATTGAATTTTTTGAGTCTATGAGCATTGAATTTATCGGATCCATGAGTATTGAGTTCATCGAGTCTATGAGTATTGAATTTATCGGATATATGAGAATGGAATTAAGCGAGTCTATGAGTACTGAATGTGTCGAGTCTTTGAGTATTCATTTAGGGAGCCCAGCGTTCGCGCTAAAATTATTCCCGCACACGCGCACTATCGCCACTTCACTTCACCTCACTGTCATGGCCGGACACTGTCATAACCGCTAAAAATCTTTCATCCCACGTGCTTTCTACCTAACGATGATTCAGCCCACACGCATTTTCCACCACTTCAAAATCTGCCACTGTCATATCTGCCACTGTCATTACACCGAAACAGGCGTACCAACCTAACAGTTATCACTTTAATGAAACTTCAATAAAAAAACGCTAAAAAACGGCAT
>SDVV010042035.1:0-10378 GCA_016164225.1 Gammarus roeselii | reverse complement strand
CTGGTAAAATGACCACTCTACCCGGATGTAGACACTGGTAAAATGACCACTCAACCCGTTCCCTCTAGATGGTAAAAACGGATGTAGACACTGGTAAAACGACCACTCTACCCGTTCCCTCTAGATGGTAACAACAGATGTAGACACTGGTAAAATGACCACTCTACCTGTTCCCTCTAGATGGTACCAACGCATGTAGACACTGGTAAAATGACCACTCTACCCGGATGTAGACACTGGTAAAATGACCACTCTACCCGTTCCCTCTAGATGGTAACAACGGATGTAGACACTGGTAAAACGACCACTCTTCCCGTTCCCTCTAGATGGTAACAACATATGTAGACACTGGTAAAATGACCACTCTACCTGTTCCCTCTAGATGGTAACAACGCATGTAGACACTGGTAAAATGACCACTCTACCCGGATGTAGACACTGGTAAAATGACCACTCAACCCGTTCCCTCTAGATGGTAAAAACGGATGTAGACACTGGTAAAACGACCACTCTACCCGTTCCCTCTAGATGGTAACAACAGATGTAGACACTGGTAAAATGACCACTCTACCTGTTCCCTCTAGATGGTACCAACGCATGTAGACACTGGTAAAATGACCACTCTACCCGGATGTAGACACTGGTAAAATGACCACTCAACCCGTTCCCTCTAGATGGTAAAAACGGATGAAGACACTGGTAAACGAAACAAACATTTTTCGTGCATAACACATTATCATGTCTTGGTAAAACTTTTGCAACAAGAACACGACGTACCCGGAATCAATGCAACTGATATTAATAAGCATCACACAACGCCATAGACATCTGGATCAAACTATTACTGCACGACCGAAATTATAGAGATACAACAACACAGAATTTTTGTTCAGGTCGGCAACACATCGTATATACTGTTCCAGGTATTATTACTCTACCAAGTATGTGTTCATTTTCCCGTGAAACATTGATTTAAAAGAATGATTAGAAATTCATATCAAATATCAAGCTATAGATTTGTTTGAGTGCCAATGAAAATGGTTGACAGGATATCGCAATGGTGCCAATAAAATTCCCTAAATAGCTCTGATGAATGCAGTATCGTCGCTCAATTAAATCCACTCTTGCGCAGCGATATATTCGCATATACATAAGGACACTAGTCACAATACGCAGGGAAAAATATAACTTATGAACAAATAATGTAAACCATGACTGATAGATTTAGTCAGATATTTTTAGTTAGGCATGAGAATACCAATACCCTCATGAAGAAATAATACACCAGCTACACCAGCTTGGTGGTCGAGTGGGTAGCGTGTCGGGCTCTCCTCACAACGGACGGCCATTGGTAGCTGGAGGTTGTAGGTTCGCGTCTACTTGACCCAAGTGAGATGGCCGGTCTCCTGTATGGTTAAAACACCAGCCCATAAACGCCGTGGGTGAAAAAAAGGCCATTGGGCGGCAGCTATGCTGCAACCCGCTGTATAAGCGAAAGAATCTCCAAATTACAAAAAATAATTACAAATTACAGAGTAAGGAATGGCTGCACGAAGTTACTAATTTGGTATCAAATACAAACTGCAAACACACCTTTCTGACGATCACACACCTATCAGCGCAGGCATGAGTAGTTAGTATAGGTACGTAACGTGCCCTGGAGGCGTCTAGGGACTACGAAACGTGCCCTGGAGAGGCGTGGAGGTCCATGAACGTGCCCTGGAGGCGTGTAAGGGCCCGTAAAACAGCCCTGGTTATTTGTTTGATTGTTTATGATTACGTGTAGGATATATCATCATTGTTTTTTAATAATGTATCTTTGTACAGATATTTATTAGTTCATGTATTTATCGTATTATGCCACCCATGTTTGAGTTTTCCATTGTTTGATTTTGAGCTGTATTGGGAACATTGCAGGTTGGCTGTATGTGTAGGATATAATTCTTTATTAATAGTATAGGGTTTTATTCAGTGACACTTATAGCGTTGCGTTACCATTTCCATTGGTATTTATTGCAAGTCTTTGCTCGACCAATAAGTTGTTAAGGGTATTGTTTAGTGGCACTTATAGCGTTGTGTTAGGATTTCAACTGACTGATGCTTTCATTGTTCGATCATTATCTAATTTAAATGTGATGACCTATTATTTATAAAGTATTTATTAGTAATATGAATGCAGTATTATGTAGGTTCTTTGCTATTATAGAACAAAAAAGCTATAATTGTGGATTAAATCCAACCGCTTTTTTCCCATTGTGTGTATATGTTTTCACTATTGGAAGTTACAGATGTTCACAGTGGGACACCGTCATCGCTGGCCGTATTAGGCAGCAGTCATACAGTATCAGTGGTAGACCTCTATCGATCACTGTCATTGACTCAGACGTCAGCTCGTCCTTGCAAGCGTACATCCGACTCACAGGCACTCGAGATCCTCTCTAATTGCGATATTTCATCTCTACACGTCAGTTTACGGCACCATTAATCCCTCGACAATGATATCCCATTCGAGATTTAGTGCCGTTTCTGTTTGGAGCTGATGAGATAGATATATGTATATATCTGCGATACTTCAGGTAACCAAGTGCAATTTCAATTGCAGCGTATTTATCGCATTTTTAATGGAAGGCAGGAGGCATTGTATTGCAAATCGTTGCAAGCCATGTTGCATAATTGCAATTTCATCACTAGGCATTCGAGTTATATTAGGATATTACAAACAACCATTTATAAGATACATTTTATTGATAATAGATTTATAACACACATTCATTAGGAAATTGCATGGGTTTACCATTTATACGAGAACACATATAGGAATCCAACGGTGGACGCCGGTAACTGTACGAGACGTAAGTAAAGTCTCCGGCTGTCCCTCTGGTCTTATCTTGATCGGATGCGTCAGAGGGCACTTGACGGTCTCAGTTCATCGATGATAAGCAATATTGCTCGGTTAGAGGTGTCGGATCGTCAAGCAACGACAGATTGCCTGTTTTATGCGGTCGGTTGATTTGGAATTATGTTGTATCTTGATCATTTTTATTTTAAATATTCTTCATCGTTTATAGTATTTATATGTATATAATTCTTTCCTACCGTTTGCTGTGTTGGATATACGTGACCACTTGCTTTTTTATTCATTATCGCAAATTTGAGCTGTAATGTTCCCGAGTGGGTATAAGCACATAGCCCCAATCAGACAAATTAACGGTTAAAATGTATCTGAGTCAGTTAATTAGTGCGATTTCACCAGGATATCGGGCTCTACATAGCGCAATTAAGTGATGATATATAGAAAGGATAAACCGAGACGGGTGACTCGAAACATATGATGTATAGTTGTGTTTAGTTGTTACATTGTGCAATTATTTTTTTGCGTCTTGATTTACAGATTGCAAGTTAAATTGTATTAAGGAATTTCACCTCGCTCGGTTGTTAGATTTCGATTTAGCTTGTTTGAATTTGATTTTATAGGCGGTTGTCTTATTATGGGGTATAAAATATACATTTAGTGTTTTGTTACTGGTACATAGGAATAAAAATACCCGGTGTGGCAGCCATCTGTTCATATCGTGCAATTATGATTGTAGTATTGTGATGTTTTTACCTATAACCAGAAAATGTTTGGTGTGTTGGGCGTGGCCGTCAATTTTCTTGATAGATGTGGTGGTGGGAGTTAGCGTGGAGAGGGGTCTGTTCTGTAGGAAACTTACTATAGATGTATGATTTATCAACAAAATTCTACATAATTATATATTCTATATAGTATTAATGTAGAAGTACTCCTCTTAATTTATTGTAGGTCACCCATGCATATCAGTCTCACATATAGCTGGCTTATCCAACTTATTTATTGATTGGGGTGTGCATGTATACGCTTTATGTTAGCTTATGATTTTAATTTTAGTGGTGAGGTATTGATTCTTTCGTTAGCCGGCCCAGTTTATTGTTGGTAGGCCCGTTAACTTGCCGTTTATTGTCGATGTGGCTGTTAGTTGTGCCTGTTAGCTGGCCGTTTATAGTTGGCGAACATTGTTAGTATGTTCGTCTAAATGTTCCATGCGATCATTTTTCCCCAAGTAGATTTTATTTCTGCAAGACAATACATATTTTTTAGTCTTGTAATATAAGGATGTTTTGTACTTAGGATTAGCTACAAAGGAATTAGATATGGTTACGCGTATTAGAGTTTCACAGGAACAATTATTTATATTTTTACTTGAGACCCAGCATCAGTTTGGTTTAGGATTTTTTATAGTTTTAAATGGGTTACGTAATATTATCACTTCTTTATACATGAAGTCAGAGTATTTGTTTTGAATGTCAGATATTTTTCTTTCTGTTTAGCTTTTATGTTTGTGTACGATCTAAGTCTTGTTTTAGATCAACTTAGGATTTCCTACGCCCATTATACCGTTCGAAATAGCCCCCGACCCGACATCAGAGGGACGTGATGTCTGCTCTAGCCCCCGACCCGACATCAGAGGGACGTGATGTCTGCTCCATTTATTCTTCAAAGGGTACACCATTTCAATAATCATTTATTTTTTATTGTTATTTCCCAGCTAGACATGTTTTGCACTGAGGAATTGAATAGCGTTGAATCAATCGGAGCGACGATTGAGCGGTGCAGAACTCTATGTCTCCAACAGATCTCCCTCTAGTGAACGCCGATTAATATCAATGTTATAGCGGAGTCGCTTCAACGTTCAGTTGGATATTATGTTTACCCTTCCATTAAAGGAACGAAATTCGTTTAACTCTCGTTGAAGCATCCAATGTTATCAGATATTAGATGAGCGGCTCATTTTTTTCTGGAAGAGTTTTAGAGTAATATCAATAGTTTGATAATTAAACAGCTACCATTGCGGTACAACGAGTAGAACAAGCAGCTACTGGATGCTGTTTATTGTGCGACCTTTTAGCAAAAGACCGCATCAATACATCAGGTAATCGAAATGATCAAACAGTTGGATCCAAATTCGCTGTATTTTTCCGCAAACACATTTTTCTTTCAGCTCAGGACGCTTCTAGAGACTCATCCTGAGGAGGCTTTTCCTAGGTGAATAACACTAGGGCCAAGGACTCCACAGATTGGTATGAGAAAGTACATTTAAGTAATTATCGCCAAGGACACAAGCACATTGAATGAAGAAAGCGCACGTTTAACAACATGCCAGACATTCTCCGTCATCAAAGGAATAGAACCCGACGAGTTCGAATAAATAGGCGACCTAACGTCGTGGACGATAAGTTCATAAACAACATTGTCAACAAAGTCCGTCCGATCACATCACTGTATCCAAATACGGTGCAATTTCCTTGTATCAGAAGATATTGCCCGAAGAAAAATGTATTATTATTTTGGAAGAATAACCCACGCTTTCCTATGATTATCCAATATGTTGTTGTGCATAACTGATGCTGGATGTTAATGTCATTTAGAACCAAATGTTACAGTGCTTAGGTGGATAGTGAAAATGAACACTTTTCATTCTATATATAAAAGGTGAACGCCAGCAGTCTAAAGGAAGACATTCAAGTGGATAATAAAATGTGGATTCGATATAGTAGTTGCAATCGCCGTCGATTGCTTCACTCCCTCCACATTCTGCAAGGAACAGTTCAGGGCAAAAGAGTTCAATGAATTGACTATTGAGACTGACTGAGATTATTATTCGTATTTGATGAGAAGCAAAGCAGCTAAATTCTAAACAGACTTTTGCAGTCTGCTTAGCATTTAGATTGCGACTTGTGAGCGGACAGTAACTAGTCTAATGGGGGCTTGCGACTTTGGAGCGGTCAGTAACTTGTTCAATGTGGGCTTGCAACTTATAAGCGGTCAGTAACTTGTTCAATGGGGGCTTGCAACTTATGAGCGGACAGTTACTTGTTCAATTGGGCTCGTGACTTATGAGCGGTCAGTAAATAGTTCAATTGGGGCTTGCAACTTATGAGCGGGCAGTAACTTGTTCAATTGGGCTCGTGACTTATGAGCGGTCAGTAAATAGTTCAATTGGGGCTTGCAACTTATGAGCAGGCAGTAACTTGTTCAATTGGGCTCGTGACTTATGAGCGGTCAGTAAATAGTTCAATTGGGGCTTGCAACTTATGAGCAGGCAGTAACTTGTTCAATTGGGCTCGTGACTTATGAGCGGTCAGTAAATAGTTCAATTGGGGCTTGCAACTTATGAGCGGGCAGTAACTTGTTCAATTGGGCTCGTGACTTATGAGCGGTCAGTAAATAGTTCAATTGGGGCTTGCAACTTATGAGCAGGCAGTAACTTGTTCAATTGGGCTCGTGACTTATGAGCGGTCAGTAAATAGTTCAATTGGGGCTTGCAACTTATGAGCAGGCAGTAACTTGTTCAATTGGGCTCGTGACTTATGAGCGGACAGTTACTTGTTCAATGGGGCTCGTGACTTATGAGCGGTCAGTAAATAGTTCAATTGGGGCTTGCAACTTATGAGCAGGCAGTAACTTGTTCAATTGGGCTCGTGACTTATGAGCGGTCAGTAAATAGTTCAATTGGGGCTTGCAACTTATGAGCAGGCAGTAACTTGTTTAATGGGGGGCTTGCGCCTTATGAGCGGGCAGTAACTTGTTTAATGGGGGCTTGTGCCTTATGAGCGGGCAGTAACTCGTTCAATTGGGGATTACGGCTTATGAGCAAGCAGTAACTCGTTCAATTAACACTTGTAACTTATGAGCGGTCAGTAACTTGATTAATGGGGGCTTGCGATTTATGAGCGGGCCGTAACTTGTTCAATGGGAGCTTACGACTAATGAGCGGGCAATAATTTGTTCAATAGGGCTTCGACTTATGAGCGGGCAGTAACTTGTTCAATGGGGGCTTTCGACTTATGAGCGGGCAGAAACTTGTTCAATGGGGGCTTTCGACTTATGAGCTGGCAGTAACATGTTCAATGTGGCTTTGCGATTTATAAGCGGGCAGTAACTTGTTCAATGGAGCTTACGACAAATGAGCTGGCAGTAATTTGTTCAATGGGGGCTTCGACTTATGAGCGGGTAGTAACGTGTTCAATGATGGCTTCGACATATGAGCGGGCAGTAACTTGTTAAATTGGGGCTTGCGATTTATGAGGGGGCAGGAACTCGTTCAATTGGAGCTTGCGACTTATGAGCGGGCAGTAACTTGTTCAATGGGGTCTGTCGACGACATTGTTCCTGACATCGTCACACAGCGCCACCGCAGATCAATAGCCCAATGGTTCGTAACACCGTTAACAAAGTACACCGCAAAGCAAAAGCCATCGCCGAGCTCAAAT
This sequence comes from Gammarus roeselii, assembly GCA_016164225.1. NCBI lineage: Eukaryota > Metazoa > Arthropoda > Malacostraca > Amphipoda > Gammaridae > Gammarus > Gammarus roeselii. The sequence goes on along the minus strand of SDVV010042035.1, from coordinate 3,088 downwards.
CTGTCCGCCGCAATTGTCCACTTCCACTACGCTGATCAAGGCGAGCTGAAGGCGTGACGAGGACTGAACTCAACGAGGCACGGGAGAAACAGGATTGGAGTTTCCGATACCTTATGGCGAGTGATGCAGCCGAGTGCTGCGTCGGCCGCACGACTGAGGTCCAGGGTCAATGCTCCTTGTCATTGCTCATGAGCGGCTTTGACACTGGTCGTGTTACTCTCTTAGGCAACACTGGTCGTGTTACTGTCTTAGGCAACACTGGTCGTGTAACTGTCTTAGGCAACGAATATCCATTTGCAAGAAGCGACGACATTGTTGAGGAACGACCCGAGAATGGCGACCTTCAGAGAAATGTTGAGGAATTTCTTGTCTTCCCATGGCGGTTGCAGTTGAATGGAGGTCAGTTTGATGAGGATATGAAGAGTTATATTGAAAACCTTCTGAGGCCGCAGCTCCGATGCTCCAAGGTATTGATGCAGTTAATTGAAATAAGATTACAATGCTCTATGTTTTGGATCTAATTGGTAGGATCTGTGTTGTTGTTTGACTCAAAAGGGTTGATCTTCGTTTATAAAGTCTATCTTTATAACCTCTCCAACGAGGGGACACATGCGTTAGTTATTTTCATTTAAAACTTTTGTCTATACTCCTATGTTATATAAATGTTCATCAATCCACCAATGTACAATATTTTTAGATCCATGAATACCTCAAACAAAATATAGTGAATTCTTCTGTTTCTGTAGTCCTAAAGCATTATCATATTGCATATCAAAACTGGAAAGAGAAATAACAATACATATTTTTATCTGATGCTCCTAAGAAATGGGCCACAAACGAATATTTTACTACACTTTATCATTTGTTCAATCTATGTAAAAACTGTGAATATCCTGTTGACCACATGGTCATGTACCCGCCGTGATCATGGTAAGCTCATTACTGCAGGATACCTAAATCTGCATTCGAATTGACAGATTTCCCTGGTTTGATACCGATACAGATATAGGCAGATACAGACACTAGGCCGAATCTCCTAGGATGGGGCGTGTCTGATGTCAAGGCGCACCGCACACTCCTCTCATACACTCACACTCAACCAAAACTAGACCTTTTGTCGTGAATGTTTAGGCCGGAAGACTCTGCAACACACACTCTGCATGGGTCAGCAGTGAGGTCAGAAGTCTGTGTCAGCAGCTGGGCATGACAGTGGTACTGGATTACCCCTGCTGCTTCATAGTAACCGGGCCCCCACGCACGACTATCCAACTCTCAACGAGACGCCAACAGTGGGAAAGCACATTAGGGCAAAGGCACAACTCATCCATTCACAACCGTTTTCGGCTCACGCCTATCCATTGCATGTTCTATCGCAACCTCCACACTTATATATCTTCAACCTAACACCTGGTTCACGCAATTCATCCACCCAAGCCCTGTTTACCTCATGGCCTACGTCCACTCACCTCCGCCTTCATCACTCTTTTCACCATTCTTCCATCGTCCATCCTAACTATGTGCCGGGACCATCTCGGAACACATGAATCTACTCTGTCCTCTAATTTCTTCATCATCACCGTTCTTATTCGAACAACGTCGTTATTGATCCTGTCTCTCAGCGTCCCTCCAGCCATGCCTCTCAAACATTTCATTTCGAAATCTTTCAACCTTTCCCTCTCCTTTGCTCTCGCTCTCTAAGTCTCGGCTCCGTAAAGCAGCCTTCTCTTTGTTTCAATCGCTAACGTCCCGCCGCTCATTTGTCTCATCAGAGCACCCATCACTTTACACTCTTCATTCACTCCCGATTTCATCGTAGTTTCCACTAGTTCAGTCTTCTTCATATGAGAGCCCTGGTTCTTAAAACACTAAACTTCCTCCAATAACTCACCTTTTAAGAAAACATTAATTCTGTTTGCATCCACCTTCTTTGAACATCTCATTACTTTAATTTTCCACACGTTACCACGCAGCTTCCTCCTGTCACACACTCCACCAAACTCCGGCACTAGCCTACGCAACTTCTCCGAACCCGTCACCAGGGCCGTTTCATCCGCAAACAGTAACTGACTCAACTGCCAACTCCGCCCATTCGCTCCCAACAGCTCTAAGCCACGACCCAATACACTTATTTTCACCTCCCTGATCACTCCATCCATAAAGATATTGAACAGTAAGAGAGCCATAACGCAGACTTGTCTCATTCCCACTTTCATTCACCTCGCTCCGCACTCTAACACTTGGTCTTTTGCCAACATAGAAACTTTGAACTACTTTCAACAGATTTCCCCCACTCTATGCAAAAGTAACAACCTCCACAGCTCTTCCCTGTCGACCTTTTTGTTTGCCTTTTCAAGATCCATGATGGCCCAGAACACATCCTTCCTCTTGACTAGGTACTTCTCACAAACCTATCTCACCACACTAAATTTTTTATTGGCACACCCTCTACCAGTCCCTAAACCACATTGTTCCGTACGGTCTCCAATTTTCTTGATTTGCCCTCTCCCGTACAATTTACCGATAGCACATGCCAAACAGTCCTCTCGAGTTGCGGCATCGTTTCTATCTCCTATGCCCTCATGAAGCGGAACAATGCATGCACTGTGCCAGTTAATCGGCACCACGCATGACTCAGAACACCGATTCACTAGTCTCACTAGCCATTCGACTATTGTTACGGCGCCCTCTTCAGGCACTCACACGCAAAGCCGTCCTAACGGGAGCCCAGCGTTCGCGCTAAAATTATTCCCGCACACGCGCACTATCGCCACTTCACTTCACCTCACTGTCATGGCCGGACACTGTCATAACCGCTAAAAATCTTTCATCTCACGTGCTTTCTACCTAAACGATGTTTCAGCCCACACGCATTTTCCTCCACTTCAAAATCTGCCTGTCATTCCTGCCACTGTCATTACACCTAAACAGGCGTACCAACCTAACAGTTATCACTTTAATGAAACTTCAATAAAAAAACGCTAAAAAACGGCATTACGTACCCTACAAAAATACGTATGTTTGCCCCGCGGGTTAGAAATACGTACCTTTGCCCCGCGGGTTAGAAACACGTACCCTAGGTTAGGTTAGG
>SDVV010042034.1:0-10379 GCA_016164225.1 Gammarus roeselii | reverse complement strand
ATAAATTGTATTTATACAACTAGACCGCGTAGCTGTGGATATTGTGTTGTGTTGCGTTGCTTTCGGAGCTGAATTTGCCCGTGTAGCCATTGACGTTGTACTAATCTTGATGCTACCTGTACGCACTAAGGTGCGTACATATCACAGTTAATGTTCTAAAAGAATGGAAGCGGAGGTCCGTTTCGAGTAAGCGTTTTTTCTTTTGCGCACCAGCGTGCGTCTGTTATTGCTAAAACTTTCACTTTTTTCTAACGTTGAAAGCGTTATTTTGTTTTTTCCTCGCACACTTAGGCGTGCGAGCCTGCTTTAATCAATGATCGTCGAGCCCTACGGGGGAGCCTATTATGACTCACGTTGAGGCTCTGGTGGAAATGGGGATCAAATCAAATCAAAATCAGTCGAAACATGTTGAGGCGAGTCGAGTTGGTCGCGACGACCCGAGACTGGCCGAAATGATTTGAGACAAGCCGAGATGAGCTGAGACAAGGGTCTCGAGGGACCCGGGGAGCTCGGGAAGACCCGGGGGACTTGGGTTACCCTCCGGGACTCATCGGGCTCTATTGAGACCCAAAAGACCTCTGCCCCCCACCCTATCTCTTCGAACAATGAGTGCGAAATCAATAATCCGAGCAGTTTTTCTGCCCGTGACGAACCTGCCCTACTTTCTTCACGACCTACAATTATGTCTTGTATAATATATAATGCTAGTGAATTTGTGCGGGAGTTTCTGTTTGGGATTTTGTGAATAGGTGTTTCTTTCGTCAGTCTGTGCTCGCTCGCGCGTGCACGGACCATATGTAGTTTCAGGGGTTGACCTGGACGGTGTAGCTGTGAACCCTGTAACGCGTTGTGGTTGGAGTTGATCTAATCTGTGAAGCCGTAGACCTTGTACCAATTCCTGCGATACTATCTGTGCGCACTGGCGCGCGTGCATATTACTCCTGGAGTTCTATGTGGTTGGAGGCAAGGACTCGTTTCGTCTCAGTCTTTATCTTTGCCTGAATAACTAAATTGTACCTCTACTTAACCAGAACGCGTAGCTGTACACATTGCGTTGCTTTGCTGTCGGAGCTGACTTCGTCCGCGTAGCCTTAAACCTTTTACCAGTCCCAACGATGATACCTGTGCGCACTAGCGTGCGTACATATTACTCCTGAAGTTCTATATGGTTCGATGCAAGGATTCGTTCCGTCTGAATCTTAAGTGAATAAATGAAGTGTACTGTGGTCGACCTGGACAGCGTGGCGGTCTAGGTCGTGTTGCGTTGCTGTCGCAGCTGACTTCGTTCGTGTAGCCGTAAACCTTGTACTAGTCTCGACGATGCTACCTGTACGCACTAGCGTGCGTACATATTACTCTTGAAATTCTAAATGATTGGAAGCGGAGGTCTGTTTTGTCTAAGCGTTTTTCTTATGCGCACCAGCGTGCGTCTGACATTGCTAAAATATTAAAAAAAAAAAACTTTAAAAGCGTTTTTTTTTCCGCACACTGACGCGTGCGAGCCTACTGGAATCCATGATCATAGAGCCCTACGGGGGAGCCTATTATGACTCGCGTTGAGGCTCTGGTGGAACTGAGGATCAAATCAAAATCCATAAATCCTCCCTAACTTCGGTCTACCTCTACACCTACGTCCACGAGGGAGCCTACATGAGAAAAGCGGGCAAACTCCATCAAAATGCTTTGCCTGTGGTGGCGGCGTCTGGGGCCCGGCTCCAGCGAAAGTCCCTCAACCCACCCTGTTTCAAATCCTCGCCGGTGGGAATGGCTCCGTGTGCGCTGTCTCTGCGGTGTTGACGTGGATGCAGCCTGTGCGCTGCCCAGGCCTTTCAAGAAAGTAGAGCCACAACGTACACATAGCATTTTTTTCGTGGGCAATTACACAATCCTCATTATTTCTCTTCTACAAAACATCCCTGTCCCATATGAAGTTATCCCTGCACGCGTCTTGTTGTGTGTGGCTGAGTGACAAACACGCTGCAATTAATGTTCTGGTGTTTACTGTTAACATTAAAACACACGGGTGGCCGTTTGTAAACTGCCACACAACCCACATAGTTAACCCCACTGTTGAGCCGATTGCCCCTTTCTCTCCTCCCTCCTCCTCCTCCTGTCTCAACACGCGCCGGTCGGTGTGTATCGAGGATTTCGGACGGTGCGCTGGCGCGGTTCCCACCGCCCAGGTAGAAACCGAGGCTAAGCAACAACAATAACAACCTACGTCCACTCACTTCCGCTTTAATCACCCTTTCACCAATCTCGCATCATCCATCTGAACCATCTCGGAGCACGTGAATCTACTCTGTCCTCTACCTTCTTCACCATCCCCGCTCTAATTTGAACAACGTCGTTATTGATCATGTCTCAGAGCGTCACTCCAGCCAAACCCCTCAAACATTCCATCTCGAAAACATGCAACCTTCTTCTCTCTTCTGTTCTCGGCCCCAAGTCTTAGGTCCGTAGATCACAGTTGGGAAAATTATCCCTTCATACAACCCTCTCTTCTGTCCGCCAGCTCATTACACTCTTCAATGTACCCAACACTTCACTCCCTTCTCTCGCAACTTCAGCTGAGTTTTCACTAGTTTAGTCTTCTCCATATGTGAGCCCAGCTACTCAAAACACTGAAATTTTCCAATACCTCTCCATTTAGTAGGACACAAATTCTGTACGCATATACAGTTCTCGAACATCTCATTACTTACGTTTACCCACGTTCGCGCATAGCTTCCTCCTCTCACGCACTTCCTAACTCCTACACTGGCTTACCCAACTTCTCCAACGAATCCGTCACCAGTGCCGTTTCATCCGCAAACAGTAACTGACGCGACTGCCATATCCGCCCATTTGCCCCCAGCAGCCGAAAACTTCAACCCATTGCACTCGCGTTCACCTCTCCGTCCACAACGTCCATGTTGGGATTGAGTTAACAGGGAAACAACGCGACCTCGTCTCAGTTCCACATTCGCATCGAACCAAGCACTCGCCTGCCTAGGTCCCCACTCTGACTTATGCTCTGGTTTCAACATGGAAACGCCGAACCAGTTTCAACAATTTTTCGCCCACTCCTTACAGACGCAGCATCCTTTATAGCGCTTTCTTGTCGACCTTATCGTAAGCCTTTTTAAAAACGCACCACCCTCCATAGCGCTTCTTTGTCGTCCCTATCGTGGGCCTTTTCCAGACCTCCTGTGGCACCAGTGCATACCTTTTGATGTTCACCGCGTCAAGGACATTGACTGAATAGTACTAAGTCCTATGTAACCCGATGCAGCACTAATTGCCGGTTCGACGTTCGTCGCCATAAGAACACTGACTCTAGCGCGCTATAAAGCTTCGTGTCTTTAATCTAATCCCATGAAACCCTTGAGCGTACTAGCCAATAACCTTTCGCTAACTTCAACCCGCCTGCTATTTTCCCTGTGCGTGGACAACCAATTAACCACGCAAGGCATCACTTGCAAGGCTATCAGGCCTTCATTCTCTTACAAATTTCTCCAAATCCGCACGCCTGCTTGGATGATCAACACGCCACCAGTCAACCTAGATTTACAAATCTACACTCAAGCAACTACCCCTACAAAAATGTACTGCCGAGAACTTTTGAGACAGCTCGAGGATAGACTGATTCAAAACTGGCGCCGAAGTAGGAGCTTCTCGACGGTAGCTCCCACAACAGCACATTCGGCTACCCTCTGACAAGAAGCCTCTGATTTCTCAGCCGAGTTATTCTTCCTCGAATTAGCCATCTCGATTTCAAAACAAATCACCTTCCTAAATACGTCATCTTCTCAGACAGTCCGAGTGCTCTCGCTCAGCTAAGAACTAAGTACTATACACACCGCACTCAACGTAAAATACAGCACGTCGTCTTAATAATATCGGAGGACGACCATGCGGTCGAATTCAGCTGGATTCAGAGCTATGCACGAATAAAGGGAAATCAGCTCGATGATTCTCTTGCTAAACTGGTCAACATGAACGATTCATCATCTCACTATCGAGATTGGTTCCTTATCATCCATTTGCTTATAACATACAATCGGAAGTAGATGCGTCAACTCAGCGAACAGACAAGTTTCCACTCAAAGCCTTAGTTGGAGAATGGGAAACCAAGTTTGCAATAAGAATGACCAAATATTCATCAGCCGCCTGTGCACAGGACTCGAATGGATAGCTCGTAACCATCTAATGTATGCAGGCATGGGACTGTTCACGCCATCAAGCGGCAATCAGTGTCAAACACTTATTGGTGGAGTACAACGCATTCGTGGCAACTCTACCTGTTTTCTTTAGTCCCCGCTCTCACTTACCCTCTCTCCAGCAAACCGTGTTCGGAGTCTAGGGCACTTCGTTCTTATAATGAGAGAGCACAGAAACAATGAACTACTTACGAGACCTGCGTATGAAATCCTAATTTTCGTTGACTTGAAATCATATCAAAAGTTGAAAAGGAATTTACTTGAAAAATTCTGTATTCGCGTTTTTGCATACATACCACAACCAAGAATTCTTGGTTTTATTTTTATGAAATTATTTCCGCAAACACACTGGAGTGCGAACCTATCAGACTTGATCATCTTTGCGCCCTACGGGGAAGTTCACCAAGACTCGCATCAGAGCTGGAGATGTACCCCTTCAATTAATCTAATATAATGTCCTTCGTGTCAGTAGCTGTGGTGGGGCTTGCATTACTAATCTTATTGAGTATAGCTGTAGTGGAAGCGTGGGGTATCGTCCTAGTGTTGAGTTTAGTCCGTAATTAGACTTGTTATAAGAGGTCCGCTTTTTTTTACGCCTGCCCAAGTATGTTGATCACTTCGTTAACTTGATCCTGCATGTAATTGGCTTTTTGCATGCACTGCCTGAGTCTTGGGATGGATTGATGCCCCCCGTTCCGTGATGGGGCCACCAGCGATGCAGTTGTGTTGCCATCGGCCATGACTTACGTGCTTCAGTGTTGCTGTTGCCGCGGTGTTGCTATTGGCTAAGACTAACATGCTGGTGTCACGGTCTTGCCATCGGCCAAGAATAACGTGCTGCGGTGTTGCCCGTCACAGTCTTCCTTGACCGAACGGCATGTGATCTGCGCAGCACAGGAACCACACGCTTTTTGTTGACTTTTTGTAGCAGAGATTTTATTTCAATAAATTTGTTACAAATGTCCACTCGATTCTTTACCTATTTTAATTTTTGGCGCAATATTGAGTGGAAGAGCTTACAGCGCAGCGCAGTATCTACTGCAACAGATGGGTGACTTGAGCAGGAGTATGCTCACTAAAGGATGTCATTTGAATCTAGTTTACTAAGCTTCCATTTTTTCTGGTCCTTACGCGCGGGAGCATCCGACCTCTTCTACGGGAGGAACGATGCTTAGGGGCGTTGCGCGTGACCTCCCCTCGAACCCGTAGTCACCAAACCGTAGGCCTAACGTTTTTCATTTTTTTTCGGACAGTTGATGCAGAGAAAGCTATGTACTTCAATGATGTGTTGGCGCTGAGTGAGACTAAGTTGAATGGTAAGGGCGAGTGAGTTTGGAGTGGTGAGTGGAGGAAAGTCAGGCGTGGATGAAGGTTGGGCCACAGAGGGTGTGGTGTTGTTATTGAGAGACCGACTGGCTGGTAGCGTTACTGAGTGGAAAGAGGTGTCCTCAAGATAGTTGTGGATGAAAGTAACTTTAGGCGTAGAAAAATGGGCATTTGTGAGTGCATACGGACCTGGCAGCGAGAAGAGTGAGGAGGAGAGGGAGCAATTTTGGACTGACCTGAGCGAGTGTATTGAGAGTTTTGGAAGTCAATTCAATGTGGTTATACTGGGGGTCCCTAATGCGAGAGTTGGAGATACAGTAGTAGATATTGTGATAGGGAGGTATGACGTTCTTGGTAGCAATGACTGTGGAGAAAACCTTATAGGTCTGTGCATGGAACAGGAGCTGGTCGTCTGAAACAGCCTGTTCAAGAAGCGAGATATCCACAAGTACACATGAGGAAGGATGGCCCATGGTGCAGTGGTGGAGAGACAGCTGATGGATTGTGTACTGATTTCGAGGAGAGGGGTGGGGAGGCTGTTGGCTGTGCGTTTGTCGAGAGGGGAGGGTGGAGGAGTGTCTGACAATCTGCTAGTGGAAGGAAGTTTTCTCCCAGGAGTTGAACTTGGGTGGAAGGGGAACAAAAGAGTGGAAGGAGGAAGAGAGGTAGTGAAAAGGAGTGAGCTATATGTGAAAAGCAGAGCTGAGGAGTTTCAGCGGGCGTTGAAGAAGGAATATGAAAACGTGAGAGGGCAGGAACTGCAAGATGTGGAGGAAGAATGGGAGACGTTTAGAGGTGCCGTGTTGAGATGTTCAAGAAATGGGTGTGGCGTGCGCCGTGTGGGTGGATGCAGACGGAAGTCTGCGAGTGGTAGAACGAGTAGGTCAAACTGACGGTGGCGCAGAAAATAAGAGCTTTTGAGGAGTGGTTGCAAGCGAGGTCGGGGGTGGCCTATGACAACCAAAAAGAGATGAGTAAGAAGGTAAAGCGAGTGGTGAGGAGAGCAAAAAGGAACGCTTATGCCAGGTGGGGCAGACGGTTGTGCTAGAATTTTGAAGAGAACAAAAGCAATTGTTCTGGAAAGAGGGTAAGAGTGAGAAAGGGAGAGACCGGGAAGGAGGAGTCTGTGAAAGATGAAAGCGGCCAGTTGTTGATGGAAAGTAATGGTGTACGGGAAAGGTAGGCAGAGTATTTTGACGAATTGTTGAATGGCGAAGAAGACAGAGAGGTTGACAATTGTTGCTGTGGGTGGTGGTGGGCGGATGCCGTTTTTTAAGAGACTTGGTGCGAACATTTATTGGAAAGAGGCACAGGAGGGAGTGGAGGTGATGAAAGCAGGAAAGCCCCTGGTTTGGATGGCATAGCAGCTGAGTGCCTGAACAAGGGTGGAATAACGATTGTCGAATGGTTGGTGAGGCTACTGAACATTTGTTTTGGGGCGGGCGTGGTACCGATTGAGTGGCGCAGTGCCTGCATTGTCCGGCTACATAAGAGCAAAGGAGTAAAAAATGGATGCTGCAACTCAAGGGGTATCAGTTTGTTATGTGTGGTTGTAAGTTGTATGGGAGAGTGCTGATCAAAACGATTAGAGAATGTACGGATTGCGCAATTGGAGAGGAACGGTGTGGCTTTAGGAGTGGAAGAGGGTGCTCCGATCAAATTTTTGCAGTGAGACAGGTCTGTGAGAAGTACATTGCAAAGGGAAAGGAGGAGTTCCGGGCCTTCGTAAATTTAGAAAAGGCATGCGTCAGGATTGACAGGAAAGCGCTATGGAGGGGCTTGCGGTTGTATGGAGTGGGCGGAAATTTGTTGAAAGCGGTGCAGAATTTCTATGTTGGCAGCCGAGCATGTGTCTGAGTCTGAAGTGAGGTGAGGGATTAGTTCACAGTGAAAGTGGGTCTGAGACGAGGCTGCGTGATGTCTCCCTGGCTGTTCAATCTCTACATAGATGTAGTGGTCGGAGAGGTGAAGGCGACTGTGCTGGGTCGTGGCTTGGAGCTGTTGAAAGCGAATGAGCGGAGTCGGCAGTTGAGCCAGTTGCTGCTTGCGGATGATACGGCTCTTGTGACGGATCCAGATGAGAAGCTGTGTAGGCTTGTGTCTGAATTTGTTAGAGTGTGTGAGAGGAGGAAGCTTTGAGTGAACGTGGGTAAAAGTGAAGTAATGAGATGCTCGAGGACTGCTGATGCGAGCAGAATTAGTGTCCTTAATGGAGAGTTGCGTGAAGAAATTCAGTGTTTTAAGTATCTGGGCTCCCGTGTGGAGAAAACTGAGCCAGTGGAAACTGAGGTGAAGTTGCGAGTGAAAGAGGGGTGTAAAGTGCTGGGTGCACTGGAGAGTGTAATGAGCTGCAGGACGTTGGGGATGGAAGCAAAGAGGGTTGTATGAGGGTGGCGTTGTACCAACTGTGCTATACGGAGCTGAGACTTGGGAGGTGAGAGCAGAGGAGAGAAGAAGGTTGAATGTTTTCGAGATGAAATGTTTGAAGAGCATGGCCGGAGTGTCGCTGAGAGACAGGTTCACTAACGACGTGGTTCGAATCAAAACGGGGATGTTAAAAAAGTTGGAGGACAGAGTGGATTCGTGCGTTTCGAGATGATTCGGGCACAGGGTGAGGATGGATAAAGGGAGATAGGTGAATAAGGTGATGAAGGTGGAGGCGAGTAGCTGTACGTCTAGAAGTAGACCGGAGTTTGGTTGAGCAAGATAGCAAGTTTTGAAGTAGAACGTTTAAGAGAGCTTCATATGTCATTTCTGTTTATATAACATCAAGAAAGGGAACAGTTTAGCTTTTTATCGGCGATTTATGTAGAACTTGAACGTTTCGATTTTATTGCTGTTTACAACCTCCGCTGGAAGTTTTTTCCATGCTTCGACATCTCTATACGTGAAGATTGCTCGTAATTTCGAATGGGAAACGTTTCTCAACGATTTTGTATCAATTGTTCTCAGTCACTCCGTTCGGATCTAGAGTGAAAAGGCTCGCTCGGTCGACGTTTTCCCTACCTTTTATAATCTTCCACACTTCACCATGCCGCCTCTGACTCGACGTCTCTCTAGCGAATAAAGATTGAATTCACGTAGCCTGTCTTCATACGATTTATTCCGCAGCAAAGGGATGAGTATGGTAGCTCTGCGTTGAACCTTCTCTAATTTAATAACGTCTTTTTTAAGATACGGAGACCAAAATTGAACGGAATACTCGAGATGCGGTCCAACAAATGCATTGCACAACTTGACCATACTGACATCGTTATTGTACGAGATAGTATGGGATATCATACATAGCATTTTGTTGCCTTTCTTGGCGGCATCGTTACATTGCTTGCTACTTTTTAAGTCAATACTAATGATGACACCGAAATCTCTCTCTTCGGTGGCAGGAACGAGTTTCTTTCCGGACATTGAATATTCGTGTTTGAGGTTATGAGGAACTATTTGCATAACTTTGCATTTGTCTACATTAAATTTCATTCGCCACTTTTCTGATCAATCAACAATTTTCTTCAAGTCTAGTTGGATCTGCTGACACTCCAGTTCAGTTTGTACTCTTCCTCCTATCTTAGTATCGTCTGCAAACTTGCTGATGTTTGAGAGTACGTTGCTATCGAGATTGGTAATGAATATTGTAAAGAGAACAGGACCTAATACGGATTTTTGAAGCACGCCACTTGTGACATTACCCTAGGGGGAGGAAGCTTCGTTAAATACAACTCGCTGCCGTCTGTCCGTAAGCCAGCATTTTATCCAGTTGTTAAGCTCGCCTCGAATACCGATGCTGTGCTATTTACTTACTAAGCGTTTGTGGGGGGCTGTATCAATTGCCTTATGAAAGTCAAGGTAAATGATATCGATGGGAGATTTTTTGTCGTGGATTTCTATTATATTCTTGAAAAAAGTAGCAGATTCGCATGACATGAACGGTTGTGTCTAAACCCAAGCTGAAAATCGCCTATCAGTTTGTTTGATTATAAAAATTCTGTAATTTTATCCGTTATCTAACTTACCATCAGTTTGCCAATGACCGAGGTGAGACTAATTGGACGGTAATTGCCGGCACTGTGTATGTCCCCTTTTTTTTAATAAATTAGGGTAACATTGGCCTCTTTCCATTTAGAGGGGCAGGTGCCATTTGTAAGAGGTTGGGTGAGAATTTTTGATTAATGTTCGGCGATTTTGTTTATAGTCTTTTCTAGAATTCTGGGATGAACTTGGTCTGAACCTGGAGATTTTGTGACTCAGTTTATATATTCAATAACTTTGGCGGGTGAAAAGTTCCCTGTGCTGAGGGCTTCAATTTGTCTTTCCGCAATGATATCCTCAGGATTATGATTATCCTCAGGATTATGATTATCCAGATTCTCTGACGTAAGAACAGAACAGAAGTATCCATTAAGTAGGACACTCATTTTGGTGTTGTCCGTTCCTTGCTCACCATCATCGTTCTCGAGAGGACCAATTACAGATCTTGAATTTTTTTCACTCTAATATAACTAAAAAATGGTTTTGGAATAGTTCTGGCATTGACGGCAAATTCATTTTCATAATCTTTCTTCTTACGCTTCTGGACCCTCTTTAGATCTCTTCTGCTGATTTTGTATTCATTTCTTGCTATGTCGTCATGTGGATGTTTCTGTTTTATCGAGTCCTTTGCTTTCTTTTGTGACTGAAGACGCTGCAATTCTCATTTCCAGTACTTAGGCTGATTGGCTGCTGTTCGCCTGTTTTTGCGCGGGATATGCTCGTATTCGATATTTTTAAGTGCAGTCAAGAAATTGTTAAGCAATTGATTGACATCTTTTCCGAGGGTTATATCTGCTGACGCTATTGACTCTCTTAAGCCATCAAAAT
>SDVV010042033.1:0-10379 GCA_016164225.1 Gammarus roeselii | reverse complement strand
CTTGTCTCAGTCCCACTTTCACTGTGAACCAATCACTCACCTCGCTCCCCACTCTGACACATGCTCGGCTGTCAGCATAGAAACTCAGCACTGCTTTCAACAGATGTCCGCCCACTCCATACAAACGCAACACCCTCCACAGCGCTTCCCTGTCAATTCTGTCGTATGCCTTCTCCAGATCCATGAAGGCCCAGAACACATCCTTTCCTTTGGCAAGGTACTTCTCACATACCTGTCTCACTGCAAATATCTGATCGGTACACCCTCTACCACTCCTAAAGCCACACTGTTCCTCTCCAATTGCGCAGTCCGTACTGTCTTGCACAATAGTCGAATGTATATAACTTCTGTTGCAACGGCCAAGTGCAATATCCTATTCCACCCAACGTTTATTCCAACAGTCTTGCGCAATATCCAATTGCAAATTGTTTATTGTTTGAAGACTTACGTAGTCTGGTTTCCTCAGTGAAACTTTATCGCTATCATTACTGATCTCAAATGTGTTTTGAGTTACTTAGCCTAGAGGAACAGCATCTCCACTTGCTCTATTGCAGTCTTAGTTCAAGCTCAAAGCGGATACTTTTTCTTGGCAGTGCTAGAGGGACATTGACTCCATCCCGCTAGAAATCTTTGACACTCTAATGTAATATATTCCTCCCTTTACTATAGTGTACTCCTTCTTGACGGTGCCAGAAAGACATTCACTCTGTCGCGCTAAGAATACCTGCCATTTACTATAATGTACTCCTACTTGACGGTGCCAGAAAGACATTCACTCTGTCGCGCTAAGAATACGTGCCATTTACTATAATGTACTCCTACTTGACGGTGCCAGAAGACATTCACTCTGTTGCGCTAAGAATACCTGCCATTTACTATAATGTACTCCTACTTGACGGTGCCAGCAAGACATTCGCTCTGTCGCGCTAAGAATACCTGCCATTTACTATAATGTACTCCTACTTGACGGTGCCAGAAAGACATTCACTCTGTCGCGCTATGAATACCTGCCATTTACTCTAATGTACTCCTTCTTGACGGTGCCAGAAGGACAATCACTCAGTCGCGCAAAGAATACCTGCCATTTAAATCTAATATACTCCTACTTGACGCTTCCAGAAGGACAATCACTCTGTCGCGCAAAGAATACCTGCCATTTAATCTAATGTACTCCTACTTGACGGTGCCAGAAGGACAATCACTCTGTCGCGCCAAGAATACCTGCCATTTTAATCTAATGTACTACTACTTGACGGTGCCAGAAGGACAATCACTCTGTCGCGCTAAGAATACCTGTCATTTTAATCTAATGTACTACTACTTGACGGTGCCAGGAGGACATTCCCTCTGTCGCGCCAAGAATACCTGCTATTTTAATCTAATGTACTACTACTTGACTGTGCCAGAAGGACATTCACTCTGTCGCGCTAAGAATACCTGCCATTTTATTCTTATGTACTACTACTACTACTACTTGACGATGCCAGAAGTAGTGATGTGCCGAAGTATCGGTATCGGCCATTTTTGATGGTATCGGTGAAAAAATGGCCGGTACTTTGAAATATGTTGGTGTGATCAATTCAAATAATTTTCCATATGTTTTTTGTGCACTTAACAGTGAATAAATATATTGCAGTCTATATTAAAGTACAAATATGTAGCTATGCATTGGTAGTTTTGTAATTAAATTATTACAATTATTTGATGTACACCCTAATTTCAAGTTCCAACATTCATAGGCTGGGTGTGAACTGAGTTAGACTCATACTATGTATGTATGTATTCATTGTTGACGATAGTAATATACTGATATGAATTCGATTGCAATCATGGATAATCTTGTTTATGTTGACAATTCCACCAAAGTTATGTAGGACTTTCCCACATACATTTTTCTACAATACCACATACTCTTAAAAGGTTGTATTGCCAATTCAATTATTCTGAGAAGGAACAACTAATTTAGGCAAATTAACATATTGTGAATTTCAGTATACACACTTGCATAATTTTTGGAAATACTCAACATGTTCATCAGTTTTATTTTCTACTTCTAATTTGGTGTAAATTAACTGGCAAATACTTTTCATTGTATTCTTTCTCAATAGTGTTTCACTCCCTAACCACCACACCATGCATCTCTCAAATGCGCTGTTGAATCATTTAAAGTCACTTCAAAGTTCAATACTTGATAAAATTGGTCCGCAATGTAAAGTAAGATTTCTCAGTACTCTTCATAATTTGATTTACATTGATGTCATCAATATTTTTTTCACAAGACATTCCATTACCGATGCTGTCACAGGATCTGTTTCATGTGCCCATGGATGATTTAGTTTGAGTCATGATATGCTTGTAATTTACCCGCATAGTATAGGTACATTATAAAATAAAATGTGATTATTAATTTAAAGTCACGCAAGATTCACTGAGGAATACTGTCTATTCAGTCTGTGTATCAAAATCAAAGTGCCTAACAGACTTATGAATCAATAATTATGTGTGGATGGTCAATCACTGACTATATATCTTCACTGAAAGGGATTTTTTTAATCTTTGTGGGCATAAGATTTACTATAGTGGAAATGTATACTTTAACCACTGAATCAAAATTTTGGAAAAGTATCAGTATCGTCAAGTATCGGCCATTTTTAGTATCGGTATCGACCAATTCTATGGTATCGGTATCAGCCAAATTTTCGGTATCGTCCCGGCACTAGCCAGAAGGACATATCGCACTAGGAATCCGAGTCGTTTTAATCTAATGTGCTCCTACATGACTGTGCCAGTAGGGCATATCGCGCTAGGAATCCGAGTCATTTTAATCTAATGTGCTCCTACATGACGGTGCCAGTAGGACATATCGCGCTAGGAATCCCAGTCACTCAAATCCAATGTCATGATGAACGTGCAAATTAACCATGAGTTGTCACTCATGGGACGCCATGAAACAACACAAAGTGCTGACAGGTGGTATATGCCACGCCGCCGTGCAAGTGTTGAATGGCATCGTCTATATTGTTGAGTGAGTCACTGTCAGTATTCGGGATGTTTAGGATGACAGTGTAGCTAACTGTAGTACTCGCTCGTAAAAACACCCGCGGATGCAACCCTCTTATCAGTGCCTGATAGTCAAGGGAAAAATTACACTCCATGCTCTACCATCCAGCTACCCACGAGGGAGCATGCATGAGTCAGGAGGACCAACTCCGTCAAGATGTCTTACCTGCGCTGGCTGCTGGTTTGATGTTCGGTGCCAGAAGGACATTGACTCCAGTGCACTAGAAAGCCTTGGCACTCTAATCTGATGTTACCTGCGGCGGCGGCGTCTGGGGCTTTGGCCCCAGCGGAAATCCCTCAACCCACCCTGTTTCATATCCTCGCCGTTGGGGATTGCGCTTTGTGCGACGTCTCGGCGATGTTGACGTGGACGAGCCTGTACGTTGCCCGGGCCTCAGGCCCACTGACACTTTCAAGACACCAGAGCCACGACATATAAACTCATTTTTTTTCATGGACTAGTGAGTAATCACCATTATTTCTCCAACAAAACATCCCTGTTCTACATGAGGTTATCCCTGCATTCGTCTTATTGGGGCGTTGCAGTGTGGCTGAGGGACATGAACACCCTGCAAGTCTCAATGTTCTGGTGTTCACGATTACAATTATACCACACGGGTCGAGTGGCCATTTGTTAACTGCCACGCAACCCACAAAGTTAATCCAGACAGCAACAAAAACACTACCTCACCACTACGCCGGTCACCCCTTTATCATCTCTCACCTCCACTTGTCTCAACATGTGCGTGTCGGTGGGTATCGAGGATTTCGGGCGGTTCGCTGGCGCGGTTTCCACCACCGCAGGTGGAAACCTGGGCTAAGCAACAGCAACAACCATCCAGGAGACATTGACTTGACCTTGCTAGTAACCCTGATTACGTTCGGCGTTGAAAGAACTTCGACTACATCGAGCTTGAAATCACAGTCACGCAAACATCTAATTTACTAACCCTGGTCATTCGTTTCTAATTTAATTTGCCCTTCAGGAACGGTGGCGATGTGGCGGCTACGGCAGCGCCTTCTGTTGGAGGACGTGGCGCTGTCGGCCGAGTATGGCCTCCACCCTCCAACAGCACCGGGGCACCGACACTGATTGGTGAGGCGACATGGGTTAATCAGCGACTATTTAGATGCTTTGCACTCTCAATCATCAATCCCCTCTACCTACGACATCTATTAATGGTTTATGTTTCGTTCTCATCCCTTGAATATATTCCATTCACAATTTATGTTTCGTTCACATCATTGGAATATGTTTCCGACATAACTGAACCGTGTGCAAGGCCGCATTCTCAAGAAGGGGTGGCCGACGGCAAGGCGGTTCTTACACGCTCTCATACACTAACTCTCAAACAACTTGGTTATTTTGCGCTATAGGGCCTGCAACACACTAAGGGTCATGACATGGGTGCGGTTCTAAGTCAGTGTCAGCAGCAGGCCCCGACAGACTGACTGATTGACCCCTACTGCATCATGGTGACGGCCCCCCCCCCCCACGACCATCGGGCCCACCCAACGCGATGCCAAGGCCGGAAAAGCACATCAGAGCAGCGTCAAACAGTCGTCAATTCACGACCATTCTCCACCCACGCCTATCCATTGCACGCGCTCTCGCTAGCCCCCCATTCATGTCTCTCCTTCCTGACGCCTGCCTCACATCATCCATCCACCCAAACTTCGGGCAACCTTAAGGCCTACGTCTACCCAACTCCGGCTTCATCACCCTTTTCACCTATCTCCCTTCATCCATCCTCACCATTTGCTCGAACCATTCCGGAACACGCTCGTGTGCTCTGTCCTCTAACTTTTTCACCATCCTCGTTCCAATTCGAGCCACGTCGTTATTGATCAGTCTCTCAACATCACTCCAGTCATGCCCCTCAAACATTTTATCTCGAAAACTTTCAACTTTTTTCTCTTTTGTGCTGTCACTCCTCAAGTCTCAGCTCCGTGAAGTATTTGGGGACAACTACCCCCAAACAACCCTTTCTTTGCTTTCATCCCCAACGTTCAACGTCGTTTTACAGATACAGACTCTAGGCCGAAGTCCCTCAGCAAGGCGGGTGACCGACGATACACTCACACTCGCACACTTAGGCTCTTTTACGCAAAATGGTCCGGCCGGGGACCCCGCAACACACCTTCCGGGTCATGAGTGCAGTTCGAAGTCAGTGTCGGCAGCAGGGCCCGACAGCGGGACTGATTTACCCCTGCCGCGTCATGATGACCGGGCTCCTCTTGCCCACGACTATCCCGTCTTTCAACGATGTGCCTAGAGCGGAAAATCACATCAGGGCAGCGTCAAAACTCATCCGTTTACTATCATTCTCCACTCACGCCTATCTCGCTACCTCGCCACTTTCGTCTTTCCGTCCTAACGCCTGCTTCACCCCATCCACCCAAACTTCGGTCTCCCTATAGGCCTACGTTCATCCGCCTCTGACCTTTCACCAATCTCCCTTCATCCATCCTCACCATGTGCCCGAACCATCTCAGAACACGCGAATCAACTCTGTCCTCTAACTTCTTCACTATCCCCGTTCTGATGCGAACCACGTCGTTAGTGAACCTGTCTCTCAGCGACACTCCAGCCATGCTCCTCAAACATTTCATCTCGAAAACATTCAACCTTCTTCTCTCCTCTGCTGTCACTCTCCAAGTCTCAGCTCCGTACAGCACAGTTGTCACAACGACACCCTCATACAGCCTTTTCTTTGCTTCTATCCCCAACGTCCTGCAGCTCATTACGGTCTTCAGTGCACCCAACACTTTACACCCCTCCTTCACTCGCGACTTCACCTCAGCTTCCACTAATTCAGTCTTCTCCACATGGGAGCCCAGATACTTGACACACTGAACTTCTTCCAACAACTCTCCATTTAGGAGGATCCTAATTCTGCTCGCATAGACAGGTTTCGAGCATCTCATTATTTTACTTCTGCCCACGTTCACTCGAAGCTTCCTCCTCACACACTCTACCAAACTCAGACACTAGCCTACATAGCTTCTACTCTGAATCCGCAACCAGGGCCGTATCATCCGCAAATAGCAACTGGCTCAACTGCCAACTCCGCCCATTCGCTTCCAACAGTTCCAAGCCACGACCCAACACACTCGCGTTCACCTCCCTGACCACTCCATCCATATAGATATTGAATAGACAGGGAGACATTACTTAGCCTGTCTCAGTCCCACTTTTTCTCTGTGAACCTATCACTCGCCTCGCTTCCCACTCTGACACATGCTCGGCTGCCAACACAGAAACTCTTCATTGCTTTCAAGAAATGTTCGCCCACTCCATACAAACGCAACACCCTCCACAGCGCTCATCTGTCAATCGTGTCGTATGCCTTCTCCAGATCCATGAAAGACCAGAACACGTCCTTTCCTTTTGCAAGGTACTTCTCATAGACCTATATCACTGCAAAAATCTGATTGGCACACCCTCTACCACTCCTAAAACCACACTGTTCCGCTCCAATTGCGCAGTCCGTTCTGTCTAATCTTTTTGATCAGCACTCTCTCGAACAACATACCTACCACATTTAACAGACTGCTACCTCTCGAATTGCAGCATTCATTTTTATCTTCTTTGCCCTTATACAGCGGAGTAATGCAGGCACTGCGCCACTCAATTGCCACGCTTGCCACAAAACACAAGTTCAGTAACCTCACCAACTATTCGACAATCGTTACTCCACCCTTTTTCAGGCACTCGGTCGCCACGCCATCCAAACCAAAGGCTTTTCCTGCTTTCATAACTTCCACCGCCTCCTGCACCTCTTCCCTGGTGATAACAGCCACAAGTCTCCCAAAACTAGCGTCCGAGCACCACCACCCACAGCAACAATGTCTGCCTCTCTTTCATCCTCGACATTCAACAACTCATACAAATACTCGGCCCACCTCTTCCTTACATGACCACTTTCCAGCAACAACTGGCCGTTTTCATCTTTCTCCACTTCCTCATTTCCGGTCTCTCTCCTTCTCACCCTCTTCACCTCTTTTCAGAACAACTTTTTGTTCTCCCAAATTTTTTGGCACAACCGTCTGCCCCACCTGGCATCAGCGTCCCTTTTGGCTCTCCTCACCACCCGCTTCACCTCGTTTCTCCTCTCTTTGTAGCTTTCATAAGCCACCTCCGATTTCACCTGCAACCACTCCTCAGACGCTCCTCTTTTCCGTGCCACCGCCAGTTTAACCTCCTCGTTCCACCACTCGCAACCTTTCCTTCTGCACCCACCCACACGGCGCACACCACGCACATCTCAGCAACGCATCGCTTGACGTCTCCAATTCTTCCTCCACATCTCTCAGGTCCTGTTCTCTCACGTTGTCATATTCTTCTCTCAACGCCTGTTGGAACTCCTCAGCTCTGCTTCTCGCATTCAGTTCACTCACTTTCACTACGTCTCTTCCTCCTCCCACTTTGTTGCCCTTCCACTTCTGCTCCACTCTTGATATACCTTCTACCAGCAGATGGTCAGACACTCCTCCACCCTCCCCTCTCAATACCCGTACATCCAGCAGCCTCCCCACCTCTCTCCTTGATATCCTTGCATTACGGGCCATCCTTACCCACGTGTACTTGTGGATATCTCTCCTCTTGAACAAACTGTTCCCGACCACCAACTCTTGCTCCATACACAGACCTATCAGGTTTTCTCCACTGTCATTTCCTATCACTTTCTCCACCACTGCATCTCCTACTCAAGCATTAAAGTCACCCAGTACAACTACATTGAATTGACCTCTAAAACTCTCGATACACGCACTCATTTCAGTCCACAATTACTCCCTCTCCTTCTCACTCCTTTCGGTACCTGGACCATATGCACTCATGAATACCCATCTTTCTACGCCTAACTTGACTCTCACCCACATCAATCTTGAGGACCCCTCCTTCCACTCGCTAACGCTACTAGCCAACCGATCACTCAAATCAAGACCACACCTTCTCGTGCCCAACCTTCTTCCACACCAGACTTTCTTCCACTTACCACACCACTCTCATATTCTCCCTTACCTTTCAATTTCGTTTCACTCAGCGCCAACACATTAAACTTCCTCCTCACAAACACTTCAGTAAACTTCCTCCTTTTTACATCATTCGTAATACTGCCACGCAGATTCAGCGACCCTAACAATAGGGTTCGGAGAGGCGTGAGCCTCTCCTTCCCCCGCTCGTCTTGCCATCTTTGAGGAAGAGTCTTACAGAGAAAGGGATTCCTAGCCCCTTCGCCCCGCCCCTTTTAGTCACCTTTTACGACACGCAGGGGTTACGGTAACACGATTCTACTCCCGGCTACGGGGCGCTCTTTTAGTCGCCTTCTACGACACGCGGTGGATACGGTAGCAAGATTCTAACGCCCCGGCTACAAGGCTACTCCTCAAGTCTCAGCTCTGTAGAGTATAGTTGGGACAACTACCCCCATACAACTCTTTCTTTGCTTTCAGCCCCAACGTCCAACGTCGTTTTGGACTTGGATATGTGTCGCCTACTTGAGAGAGTGACATCCTAGCTACTCAAAATCTAATAGGGAGTGGTGCGGTTCCTACACGATCTATTTTAACGGTTTGCCTTGGTAAGCAAGATTTCCTCAAAACTCCACAAACAGCTACGATGTACCAGAAAACGACCACGACGCTCTATGTCCGGGTCTAGGGAGTTTTCTTGCGTAGAACGCGCTTCCGTTCCACCCCACTTGAATACCATATTATGCGAACTAACCAACATACCTATGTATATATGTATTTGTACAGGTATGAAAATATGTGTTCACATACGCGGTTACCACTTTATAACTCCTGGCTCACTCCTTTTTTGAGAGGCTAGCGCTTGTTTTCCCTATTTTTTTTAAACATGGAGTAGAGAATTGGAATATGTGGCAATACTTGTTAGTCATCAATTTTTTGATACGATACTTATCCAACTAGTCTGTCTTGGCTTTGTTACCGTCAAGCGTCTGCACATAAATGATTAGGATTCCTATGACCTCTACCTTTTGTGCTAATTTTTATCCTTCTAATGATTCAATCGCTACGCTACGTGGCGGTAGTTGACTGGCGTTGCAACCCTCGTGCTCTCTGAAGTATAAATGGTATGGAGATATAATACTTGGTATGCGGTGAAGCGTCTTTCATATATGTTCATTTATTGGAGAAGAGCAGGAGGTGATATTTTCCCACCGTTTGACATTCGGCACCAGAAGGAAGATAGCTCTAGCGCGCTAGAAAGCCTCTTCACTCTAATCTCTATCAGGCTTGGCAATCCACGAACTAAGAGTCGAGCGTTGGACCGCAGCATCTGCGCGCGCCGAACTAAAGAGTTGAGCGCTGGACCGCAGCATCTGCGCGCGCCGAACTAAAGAGTTGAGCGCTGGACCGCAGCATCTGCTCGCGATAAACTTGGTTGAGCGCTAGACCGCAGCATCTGCTCGCGTCGAACTAAAGAGTTGAGCGCTGGACCGCAGCATCTGCGCGCGATGAACTAAAGAGTTGAGCGCTGGACCGCAGCATCTGCGCGCGATAAACTTGGTTGAGCGCTGGACCGCAGCATCTGCTCGCGTCGAACTAAAGAGTTGAGCGCTGGACCGCAGCATCTGCGCGCGCCGAACTAAAGAGTTGAGCGCTGGACCATAGCATCTGCGCGCGATAAACTTGGTTGAGCGCTAGACCGCAGCATCTGCGCGCGCCGAACTAAAGAGTTGAGCGCTAGACCGCAGCATCTGCGCGCGCCGAACTAAAGAGTTGAGCGCTGGACCGCAGCATCTGCGCGCGCCGAACTAAAGAGTTGAGCGCTGGACCGCAGCATCTGCGGTCGCCCAATTTATTTCAAATTTGTTTTTTTTCTATGTTGTTCTATTGCCCGTATATCTAGTGAATTTTTTCCACATTAGCGCGGTTCTTTATGAGCGAACTTGATTCAATTAATAGTTGCAAGCAATCAATTGCGAAGGACCTCTCAACAACGCAGACCATGTTCATTTTAACACCAAATTTAATTCTCCCCTCACATGCCGTTTTCCGCTGTATATCCGCTTGACTTTTTGGCCTTAGAAACGTTACAAAACACGCATTGCTACTTCATGCTCTCATCTTATTAGTGAACAGACATAGAAAGCGTTTCAACTCAAACTAAGTATCTTCCATCGTCTCCATGTGTCCGAACTATCTCAGAACACGTGAATCTACTCGTCTGCCCACTTTCTCATCATACAGATACATACAGATACAGACACTAGGCCGCATCCCCCAAAAAGGGGGGTGGCCGACGGCAAGGCGCACCTCACACCCTCATACGCTCACACTCACACAAC
>SDVV010042032.1:0-10379 GCA_016164225.1 Gammarus roeselii | reverse complement strand
TAGTAGAATAGATTGTGCGATGTGTAGGGAAAGTAGAATTGATTGTGCGATGTGAAGGGATAGTAGCTTAGATTGTGCAATGTGTAGGGATAGTAGCTCAGATTGTGCGATGTGTAGGGATAGTAGCTTAGATTGTGCAATGTGTAGGGATAGTAGCTCAGATTGTGCGATGTGTAGGGATAGTAGAATAGATTGTGCGATGTGTAGGGATAGTAGAATAGATTGTGCGATGTGTAGGGATAGTAGCTTAGATTGTGCGATGTGTAGGGATAGTAGCTTAGATTGTGCGATGTGTAGGGATAGTAGAATTGATTGTGCGATGTGTAGGGATAGTAGCTTAGATTGTGCGATGTGTAGGGATAGTAGCTTAGATTGTGCAATGTGTAGGGATAGTAGCTCAGATTGTGCGATGTGTAGGGATAGTAGCTTAGATTGTGCGATGTGTAAGGATAGTAGAATAGATTGTGCGATGTGTAGGGATAGTAGCTTAAACTGAACGATGTGTAAGGATAGTACCTGAAGACTGTCTCGCCAAGGGTATCACCTGCCATTTGTTTTCAAAGAGAGGCTAGTGTTCCCTTACGACATCTTTAAATTAGGTCTGCCCTGACAGCCATTTTTATTGCAATGCTGGTACTCGCCAACTATTTTCCTTGCAAGGGGACTTCACTGCAAGGCTAGTACCTGGCCGGTAGGGCGGCACCGGGAACTTCCAGTGTTCTCTTGGGATGATCCAGGCATCATCCAACGACTGCCAGAGCTCCGTCTCGCGGGAGGACAGGCAGTTGGTGAGCAAGTCCACGGCCTCTTGTGTGAGCAGAGGAGACACAACCTGGGGAGGAGGGGAGGTTAGAGAACGTCATTTGGTATCGCGATTTTTAGAAGCAACTTGCAAACAAACTCCTCACGAGGCAAGTCACTCTAAAGAAATGTTATGGTCTCAAGACTGCACTCGACACTAGGGGGGAGTACACCGGCTAGCAGACTGTTATAGAGTACTGCACTCTAGGAGTAGCTACCTTAGCAGGGAGGTTGGTGCCGTAGTTGGAGTCCCTTGAGGCGTCCACGATGAGTGCAAGGGGCGTGAAGATGAAGTGGACCAGCTCCGGGGCGTTGGGCTCATGGATGTACGTGCGCAGCTTGCCCTGCAAGGAGGAAGATGAAGTTACGCAACTCATGGCAGCTATGAAACGCCTAAAAAACAATTATTTTTCATCAATTCGACTTGAGATAGTCATATGCCGGAGGTTGCGTTCATTGCCCCTATCAAGAGGCTGAAGCTACGGTTATAGTGCCTCTGAATATGTGTACACTCAAATAGAGGTTGTAACGCAACCGAATTGGCCCACTTACAATAAATATGCCCTCTGAACTGAGTCATCGCTACCTGACGCAAGGGTAGCCGTTAAGGGAGATCAATCCATGGACGTTAGCTATACAGTGCTGACGGCTTCAAGGTCAGCGTTGTCTATAGGTTCATTTCAAAATCTAAAGAAATAGTGGTTTATTATTCGTTCTCAAAAGTCCTACTCGAGATTCAAACATCATAGATAAAAATAATCGAACTAAAAATATACATAAGTCTTATGTATAGGAAGAATCTCACATGTTCAATGCACTGGAAAGCGTTTTACGTTCAAATCAAAATGATCAGAACGCCGATGATAGCTCGCATGTTTATCTTTATGAACTGATGACCCACATCAAATGCGTTTGGGTAGAGAGAAACGTCTTTGATGAGTTGCATGCATCCATCAAATAAAACTCACCGTATGAGTGCATGTGGTGACAGCAACTTTTAATGATACGTGCCTAGGATTTCAATGTCAATCCCCCAAACACAAAACTAACTATCAATTTTTTTTTTGACCGGGCATCCGGCCCGACTCTCATGCATCCAGCCTAACTCTCATGCATCCAGCCCGACTCTCGAGCATCCCGCCCGACTCTCGTGCATCCAGCCCGACTCTCGTGCATCCATCCTAACTCTCGTGCATCCATCCTAACTCTCGTACATCCAGCCTAACTCTCGTGTATCCAGCCTGACTACCATTTACCCAGCCTGACTACCATTCACCCAGCATGATTCTCGTTCACCCAGCCTGACTACCATTCACCCAGCATGATTGCCGTGCACCCAGCCTGACTACCATTCACCCAGCCCGACTACCATTCACCCAGCCTGACTACCATTCACCCAGCATGATTGCCGTGCACCCAGCCCGACTCCCCGACTCACCAGCATATTGAAGGAGAGTTTGAACTTCTGTAAGATCTCCACGAACTCAATCTCCGGGGGCGGCTTAGCTCTCATGGAGAGAAGCCCATCCCCGACCTCCTTCTTCTTATTCTTCCTGGACCTCCTCCTCTTTTCGAGCTCCTGCGTGGCAGCCGCAGTGTGCTGGAGTCGAGCGATGAACCGCTCGATGTCGTCAAAACAGCAGTTAAGGATGGCTACGTCCTTTAAAAAAAAAAAAACTAGATAAAGAGAAAATATAGGCTAATAAAAAAAATTAACAACTAGACAAATAACTAAGCGAGAGAACAAATACCTTAGAACAAAAGTAAAGCACAACTACGAAACGAATAACGTAAAAAATAAACCACTGAGTCAATAATAAAGTACTAAACAAGAAAATAATGAAGCCACTCATGAAACAAGCATCTTATAAAAACACTCTGTTCATGTAATTGCGGAATTTTTTATAATCTATTTTACAGTGTAAACCCCTTGAATCTGAAGCACACAGTATATCAAGGGTACCTTGGCGTAGCTCTCGCTGCCGACGCTGCTGGCATCGTCTCCTCCACCAGCCCCTCCAGGGGCTCCAGGAGCACCGTCTACGCTGGAACGATCAGATCGGGTACCTCGGTGGTGGTGGGCGTGGTGATGGGACGAAGGTCCGCCCCCACGCATCGGGGCATCCACTGGGGGAGAAAGAAAGTACACTTAGAGGGGTTTGTTTTATGGAGTTTGGCCACTGTGAAAGGAACGTGCGTGAAGAGAGAAATAAAGAGGAACTTGCGGGAGAATATTTTGTTGAGCTGAGAGGGAGAGTCAGAAACGTGAGAGGAACCTTTCGGGATTGGTTGTGTACGTTATAATTTCTGGTGGAACAGTTTGCCTGTGAATGTTGGACAAAACGGTCGATTGGAAGAATTAATCTGTGAAGCAACACCCACGTTAAGCAACGTGTAGCCTCGTTGCTAAACGAAACGTGAGTACCAATGCCTTTCAAATACGAGTAGAATTTACCCGCTGAGATATAATTGGTAGAACAACGGCCAAGTTGAAGCGGTATCATCTTCCACGCGTTGAAAAGCCCTCGAGGTCCCTTTCATAATGCACGGAAGTGGTCGCTGCAAAGAATAACCGACAAGATGTCGAGGAGAGAAAACATTACAGAAATAAAACCTCCATGCTGTATTCCTGCTACGGCATGAGCCCGTTGACATCCAATAACCAAAAATGGTAGTAGAATAGAAGGTAAAGTAGGAATGCGTTAACTAAACAATTTTCCACTCAAATCATTATAGTTTGCCCCATTAAAGGCATACCGAATCGTGCGCAGGAAAAGACAGTTCTGGCTTGGTTCAAGAATCTGAACGAAACTCATCGTCGTTTGGGATTTACTTCTAGCC
Organism: Gammarus roeselii; assembly: GCA_016164225.1. NCBI lineage: Eukaryota > Metazoa > Arthropoda > Malacostraca > Amphipoda > Gammaridae > Gammarus > Gammarus roeselii. Next base: position 6,737 of record SDVV010042032.1, on the reverse strand, counting down.
ACATATTTGGATGGCTTCAGAAATGGCATATGGACCCTCAGAAGTTCTAGACTCTTCCTTTATGAAACATGGGCATAATGTCACTCCTACCTCTCTCGTCTACAGCAGAATTTCCAGAAACTGAACGCTGACACAATCAAGTTTTCGCTGACACAGTCAACAGTGCCATGACACACAGTTCGAGTCGACGGAACCGCCTGCTCACTTCCATGGATCTCAAGATTCGATACCACCCACCATTTTATGCCGAGTCATCCCACGACAAAAGGAGACGGAAAACCTAAGCACAAAACGTAGATTTGAAAAAAAAAACAAGAAGTGCAAGCGACCACTTTCTTGAGTTATTCGAAATCTTTTCGCCCCCTGCACTTAAGAGGATGAAAAATTAGGGAAAATGCGCTCAGGAGAAGGCACAACAACAGCAACAAGTAAAGATACGGTGAACCGGAGCGAGTGAAAGTGAGGTGTATACTTTTGTACGGAAGAATGGACACCCTACGGATGCGTGAACGCATACATGAACGTTCGAACAGACGGTGCTTGTCAATGAAAACATGGGGGGACATCTAACTTGAGGGCTTCTGAAGAGCTGAACGAGGAGGAAACCCACACACCCACACTCCCACACATGATAGGAGCATCAGTCCCAGCGAGCTGGGTGGGCAGTTGGTGGGACAACGTGGATGTGTTCCCAACGATTGATGTTCGTCGATGTTTATTGACGTATTAGTGAGTATTCAATTTTGTTGATGTTCATTGATTGATTGTCGTCAATATTCGTTGATGTTGATTTACAAATATTGATGTTTAGTGCTGGTTATCGTGTTTTATGAATGCTATTCGTTGATAATCATAGATTGATATGATGCCCCTCACGCAGCGTGAATGGAGGAGAGATGGCCTCTTCTTTCCTTGTATGCAGAAGTCAATCACAGAGAAGGCTATGCTTTAGAGTTGGATCATTCTTGTAACTCCGATGAGATAACGGAATTGTTATCCTCCATGGCAAAGGATTTGTTGTGTAATCCTTCTTCTGAATTACGTTTTCTGTACTTCAATTAAATGATTAGACTTTTTTTCTATTGAACTTCAAGCAGCGTTTCCACACGACTCATTTCAACAAAAAAGCGATAGGAGCCTTGAATAGGCGTTTCCTATTTGTTTGAAAAGGCTTTACAAAATAATTGACGTTATAAATGTTATGAATGTCTTCAGAGGCGTATAATTATTTTCAGAATAAACGGGCGGCGTTTAGAAGTTTATAAAACGCTACTTTCCTCCAAACAATAAAAAATTAATAGATAGAAAATAGCAAAACAAATGTTCGTCCTCGTTGAGGAAGAACTGCTAGGACTTCGATCTTTATAAATTTATGACATGCAAGTTCACAAATACTCATACTGAATAAATACTTTTGTTTTACTCAACTAGAAAGTTGATGGTAGGAAAGTAGCCTTCAATTTCTCTCGCTCCTGCACGTCTTCGAAAAATCACACAGACACCTAAAACGATCAGCAGTACTGTACAGCATATATATCAACCTACTACAATAGTCTGAGCCCAGCCCATCCGTTCCGTCATGCAAATAACGTTAATGAGTTATTCGCCCTACAGTGCCACGGGCTAGAAAGCCTCTGCGGGGCCTCAATCAGTATTAAGCAAAATAAAGTATCGGGATACAAGCCTTCATTCTGGATAAAATACTCTTCAAACGTATCGAGATACTCTCTAGCTTATCCCTGGGCCTGTTGGAGGGGCATCAGGACACAAGGCACTCATTAAGGTCTTTATGACCCTGCCCATCGTGCCATACGAGGCCCTCTTTGTGAGTTATTTATCATCCTCTCTAGTGGACGGGCCTTATGATTGAGCCTCGAGGGGGTGACATCGGGAGAGTAGAAAGGGATAATAAATTGGGCGGATACAAGTGCACTAGCGGATTGGGCGGATACAAGTGCACTAGCGGATTGAGCGGATACAAGTGCACTAGCGGATTGGGCGGATACAAGTGCACCAGCGGATTGGGCGGATACAGGGACAGCAGCGAAGTAAAATTTGTTACTGGTTTATTTATCAAGAAAAAGCAGAGTATATTCTACAACGAACAAAAATTAAATTGAATTCAACTACTACAGTACAAAGATTTACAAAGAAACACGAGTAAGATGTTTTCATGGTCAATTCTAGGGCGGTGTCCGTAGTACCCAGATTTCATGATCTGCAGGGGTGGCATCAAAATTAGGTTGTAGTGACTGATTTCTAACGCGGCGAGGGGAACAGTGGAGACCCTAAAGTGTGACGTAGTCTCTGATCATAATTGATACTGAGATACCGAGGTAGTTGAAGCGATGTGGAAATACCACCGGGCTCAACGACAGCTGTTTCTCGGGCGGACGAGGCTGAAGTGGCTGGATCAACAGGGTAGTTGAACATTGCTCGACTAACGAGAACAACGACGCAGGACTTAGAAGGAAAACGAAGCTAGGCTGACAAGGTAAACGTTGCTCGACTAACGAGAACAACGACGCAGGACTAAGACGGAAAACATTGCCAAGCCGACGAGGTAAACGTCGTATGACAAACCATGCAAAAGTGGTCGGACTGACAAGGTGAATGGTCTTCCCAAAACAGCGCCGTAGGCACTTAAGGGAAAGTGGCAGTGTTGCTTAAAAGTGTTGGTGTCATTGTTGCTGCTGTTGCTCCAAGCGGCCTGCATGGTTGCATAAGGAAGACGACAGCAACTGCTGCCTTCAAGCCCCCGCAGCAGCTCTACAGCCTCTCGTCGCTCCAGCTGGACAAAATAATGCAACTGAACACATCTTCAGAGTATTTTGTTCAACTTACATCGTTAAAATTGAACAGCAGAGTGTTGAAGAAGTGCGATGAGCGCTGTACTTTGTCCAGCCAGAGTTGTCCGTTACATTGCAATCCTGCAAGTGTTCTGTCAAGGCGTTGGCCGAACGATTTGAAACCACTCCGGAAAGTCTGTTAATGCACCATATCAGCTGTTTCGGGTGTATCGTCAACCCTTACAACTTGCATAGGGGGCCTAATGCCCCCCTATGCAAGTCGGGCCTTCGAAAATAAAGAAAGAGTACAGCACGATAACACATCCGCAGAGAGAGTAACGTCACAATAAAGCCACTATCCGCTGAGTGAGTAACGTCACAATAGAGCCACTATCCGCTGAGATGGTAACGTCACAATAAAGCCACCATCCGCAGAGAGAGTCACGTCACATTAAAGCCACCATCCGCAGAGCGAGTAACGTCACAGTAAAGCCACAATCCGCAGAGAGAGTAACGTCACATTAAAGCCACCATCTGCAGAGAGAGTAACGTCACATTGAAGCCACCATCCGCAGAGAGAGTAACGTCACATTAAAGCCACCATCTGCAGAGAGAGTAACGTCACATTAAAGCCACCATCCGCAGAGAGAGTAACGTCACATTAAAGCCACCATCCGTAGAGAGAGTAACGTCACATTAAAGCCACCATCCGCAGAGAGAGTAACGTCACATTGAAGCCACCATTCGCAGAGAGAGTAACGTCACAATAAAACCACCTTCTGCAGAGAGAGTAACGTCACATTGAAGCCACCATCCGCAGAGAGAGTAACGTCACATTAAAGCCACCATCCGCAGAGAGAGTAACGTCACATTAAAGCCACCATACGCAGAGAGAGTAACGTCACATTAAAGCCACCATCTGCAGAGAGAGTAACGTCACATTGAAGCCACCATCCGCAGAGAGAGTAACGTCACATCATAGCCACCATCCGCAGAGAGAGTAACGTCACATTAAAGCCCCCATCCGAAGAGAGAGTAACGTCACATTGAAGCCACCATCCACAGAGAGAATAACGTCATATTAAAGCCACCATCCGCAGAGAGAGTAACGTCACATTAAAGCCACTACGGATGGTAGACCCCTCGACTCCTAAAGCCAGCAGCAAACGACGAAAAACAATAACTACACCGAGACAGGCAGGCTCTTACTACACCAATAACTACACCGACCGAGACAGGCAGGCTCTTACTACACCGAAACAGGCAGGCTCTCACTACACCAATAACTACACCGAGACAGGCAGGCTCTCACTACACCAATAATTACACCGAGATAGGCAGGCTCTCACTACACCAATAACTACACCGAGACAGGCAGGCTTTTACTACACCAATAACTACACCAAGACAAGCAGGCTTTCACTACACCGAGACAGGCAGGGTCTCACTACACCGAGACAGGCAGGGTCTCACTACACCAATAACTACACCGAGACAGGCAGGCTCTTACTACACCAATAACTACACTGAGACACGCAGGCTCTCACTACACCAATAACTACACTGAGACGCGCAGGCTCTGACAACACCAATAACTACACAGAGACATGCAGGCTCTAACTACATCAATAACTACACTGAGACGCGCAGGCTCTCACTACACCATTTAGTTCCAATTCATTTGTCAATTTAGGTTCATTCACAAGGTGGCAGCACCGGCTGTTCTTCGAAATTAAAGCCAGCCTGACCCAGCAATTATTCGCGGGCAGAATACAACGCTTTATTTAATTTGACAGTTACATCCAGATATTATATGACAACATGTACTTCAATGGAGATGAATCAACTGGTTACCTGGATGAATTTGGACCCCCTCTCTCTCTGCTTACCCGTCTTGGTGCAGTTTATGGTATTTGATACAACCTTACGTACCCCCTGCCCCTGGCCTTGCCGTCTTGATGCCGTTTAGTGTAGTTAATACAGCCCTACGTAGCCCCGGCTTGACGGTCGTGGTGCTGTTTATAAGACGGGCAATTGATTAAAGCACGTGGTCGTGCAAGTGGCCATGGTTCTACACAAGGCAAATACGAAGCATCACAAAATACAGGGCATGCATTCGGACCCCTTTAGTATCTAGAAGTGCATTGGAGAAGACGTCACGGCGATTGACTTAGCTGTAACTGGGGGAAATGATTGCTTGGTAGTCGATTGCAGCAATCTGATAATTGACATCGATAAGGAAACTTTGCTGCCCAAACAGTCAATCCAGATCGAGGAGTTTTTAGCTGAAAATTTCAACTGGTTCGCTGATTATAGCTGTTCATTACTGCTTATAGCTGTTCATTATGGCTGTTTATTACTGCTTATAGCTGTTCATTATAGCTGATCATTACTGCTTATAACTGTTCATTACTGCTTATAGCTGTTCATTATAGCTGTTCATTTACTGCTTATAGCTGTTCATTATAGCTGTTCATTTACTGCTTATAGCTGTTCATTATAGCTGTTCATTTACTGCTTATAGCTGTTCATTTACTGCATATAGCTGTTCATTAAAGCTGTTCATTTACTGCTTATAGCTGTTCATTTACTGCTTATAGCTGTTCATTATAGCTGTTCATTTACTGCTTACAGCTGTTCATTATAGCTGTTCATTACTGCTCACAGCTATTCATTACTGCTTATAGCTGTTCATTACTGCTTATAGCTGTTCATTGTGGCTGTTCATTTAATGCTTATAGCTGTTCATTATAGCTGTTCATTTACTGCTTATAGCTGTTCATTATAGCGGTTCATTACTGCTTAAAGCTGTTCATTATAGCTGTTCATTACTGCTTATAGCTGTTCATTACTGCTTATAGCTGTTCATTATAGCTGTCCAATACTGCTTATAGCTGTTCATTATAGCTGCCCATTACTGCTTATAGCTGTTCATTATAGCTGCCCATTACTGCTTATGGCTGTTCATTATAGATGTTCATTACTGCTTACAGCTGTTCATGATAGCTGTTCATTACTGCTTATAGCTGTTCATTACTGCTCACAGCTGTCCATTATAGCTGTTCAATACTGCTTATAGCTGTTAATTATAGCTGTTCGTATACTGATTCAGGGGCTCGATGTGTGCAGGTGACTGTACACCATCGGCTGTACATACTTCAACGTCACATTCCCATTCCGCCATCTCTGCCATGAGATTGGATGTATTGAACTGTGCATTCATGCTTAAATAAATACCATCCTACAGCAGAGGTGTTGGTATCAACACCCAAAAATAAGGTCTTCATGCAACTGATGATAAATTTATGAAAAATAAGAACAAAATCAACACACTCGTCTATGGAAGCACTATGATCGAGACCTCGAGCAACCACAGGTTCAAAGAACGTTCGACACACGTTGCTTAACTTTATTGCACCGACCACCTTCTATACAAGACCATTTACAGAAGACCTTGTATATGAAGGGTTTGATCAACCTCCCACAGCATTGTATCGGTCAATGACAGACTTCGTTACACAGCTGGCGACTCGACGGAGGGAGGTCACGCGTTCGAGGGGAATTGAGGCGTAGCGACGGTATAGAGGTGAGGAGACATACGAGAGGTTAGAGTGAAAGAGAGGTTAAAGTGGACGAGAGGTTAAAGTGGACGAGAGGTTAAAGTGGACGAGAGGTTAAAGTGGACGAGAGGTTAAAGTGGACGAGAGGTCAAAGTGGACGAGAGGTTAAAGTGGACGAGAGGTTAAAGTGGACGAGAGGTTAAAGTGGACGAGAGGTTAAAGTGGACGAGAGGTTAAAGTGGACGAGAGGTTAGAATGGACGAGAGGTTAGAATGGACGAGAGGTTAGAATGGACGAGAGGTTAGAGTGAACGAGAGGTTAGAGTGAACGAGAGGTTAGAGTGAACGAGAGGTTAGAGTGAACGAGAGGTTAGAGTGAACGAGAGGTT
>SDVV010042031.1:0-10379 GCA_016164225.1 Gammarus roeselii | reverse complement strand
AGAGGAGGGTCTGGAATACGTTTACTGCAGGTACTGGTGCGAACGAGAGGTGGGTCTGGAAAACGGTCACTGCAGGGGCTGGGGCGAATGAGAGGAGGGTCTGGAATACGGTTCCTGCAGGGACGGGGGCGAATGAGAGGAGGGTCTGGAATATGGTTCCTGCAGGGACTGGGGCGAATGAGAGGAGGGTCTGGGATACGGTACTGCAGGGACTGGAGCGAATGAGGGGAGGGTCTGGAATACGGTTACTGCAGCGGCTGGTGCGAATGAGAGGAGGGTCTGGTAACCGGTTACTGCAGGGGCTGGTGCGAATGAGAGTAGGTTCTGAAATACAATTACTGCAGGGGCAGGTGCGAATGAGAGGAGTGTCTGGAATACGGTTATTGCGTGGGCTGGTGCGGATGAGAGGAGGTTCTGGAATACGGTTACTGCAGTGGCTGAGGCGAATGAGAGGAGGGTCTGGAATATGGTTACTGCAGGGGCTGGTGCGAATGAGAGGAGGGTCGGGAATACGGTCACTGCAGGGGATGGTGCGAATGAGAGGAGGGTCTATAATAGGTTACTGCAAGGGCTGGTGCAATTGGGAAGAGGAACTGGAATACGGTTACTGCGTGGGCTGGTGCGGCTGAGAGGAGGTTCTGGAATACGGTTACTGGAGTGGCTGGGGCGAATGAGAGGAGGGTCTGGAATTTGGTTACTGTCGAGGCTTGTGCGAATGAGAGGAGGGTCTGTAATACTGTTTCAGCAGGGGCTGGTGCGAATGAGAGGAGGGTCTGGAATACGGTTACTGCAGGGACGGGGGCGAATGAGTGGAGGGTCTGGAATACGGTACCGCAAGGACTGTGGCGAATGAGGGGAGGGTCTGGAATACGGTTACTGCAGCGGCTGGTGCGAATGAGAGGAATGTCTGGAAACCGGTTACTGCAGGGGCTGGTGCGAATGAGAGTAGGGTCTGGAATACGATTACTGCAGGGGCAGGTGCGAATGAGAGGAGGGTCTGGAATACGGTTACTGCACCGGCTGGACCGAATGAGAGTAGGTTCTGGAATACGGTCACTGCAGGGGCTGGTGCGAATAAGAGGAGGGTCTGGAATACGATTACTGCAGTGACTTGCGAATGAGAGGAGGGTCTGAAATACGGCTACTGCAATAGCTGGTGCGAATGAGAGGAGGTTCTGGAATTCGGTTACTGTAGAGGCTGGTGCGAATGAGAGGAGGGTCTGTAATACTGTTTTTTCATGGGCTGGTGCGGATGAGAGGAGGGTCTGGAATGCGGTTACTGCAGGGGCTGGTGCGAATGAGAGGATGGTCTGGAAAGCGGTTAGTGCAGGGGCTAGTGCGAATGAGAGGAGGGTCTGGAATATGGTCACTGCAGGGGCTTATGCGAATGAGAGGTGGGTCTGGGATACGGTTAGTGCAGGGGCTGCTGCGAATGAGGGAGGGCTGGAATATGGTTACTGCAGCGGCTGGTGCGAATGAAAGGAGGGCTTGGAAAGCGGTTACTGCAGGGGCTGGTGCGAATGAGAGGAGGGTCTGGAATACAGTTACTGCAGGGGCTGCTGTGAATGAGAGGAGGGTCTGGAATACGTTTACTGCAGGGGCTCATGCGAAAGAGAGGAGGGTCCGGAAGACGTTACTGCAGAGGCTGGTGCGAATGAGAGGAGGGTCTGGAATACGGTTACTGCAAGGGCTGGTGCGAATATGAGGAGGGTCTGGAATACGAATACTGCAGCGACTGTGGCGAATGAGAGGAGGGTCCGGAATACGGTTACTGCAATGGCTGTTGCGAATGAGCGGCGGGTCTGGAATTCGGTTACTGTAGAGGCTGGTGCGAATGAGAGGAGGGTCCGTAATACTGTATCAGCAGGGGCTGGTGCGGATGAGAGGAGGGTCCGGAATACGGTTACTGCAAGGGCTGGTGCGAATGAGAGGAGGGTCTGGAAAGCAGTTAGTGCAGGGGCTAGTGTGAATGAGAGGATGGTCTGGAATACGGTCACTGCAGGGGCTGGTGCGAATGAGAGGAGGGTCTGGAATACGATTACTGCAGCAGCTGTTGCGAATGAGAGGAGGGTCTGGAATTCGGTTACTGTAGAGGCTGGTGCGAATGAGAGGAGGGTCCGTGATACTGTATCAGCAGGGTCTGGTGCGGATGAGAGGAGGGTCCGGAATACGGTTACTGCAGGGGCTGGTGGGAATGAGAGGAGGGCCTGGAAAGCGGTTAGTGCAGGGGCTAGTGCGAATGAGAGGATGGTCTGGAATACGGTCACTGCAGGGGCTGGTGCGAATGAGAGTAGGGTCTGGAATACGATTACTGCAGCGGCTTTTGCGAATGAGAGGAGGATCTGAAATACGGCTACTGCAATAGCAGGTGCGAATGAGAGGAGGGTCTGAAATTCGGTTACTGTAAATGCTGGGGCGAATGAGAGGATTGTCTGTAATACTGTTTCAGCAGGGGCTGGCATGAACGAGAATAAGATCTGGAATACGGTTACTGCAGGGGCTGGTGCGAATGAGAGGAGTGTCTGGAATACGCTTACTGCAGGGGCTGGAGTGAACGAGAATAGGATCCGGAATACGGATACTGCAGGTGCTGGTGCGAATGAGAGGAGGGTCTAGAATACGGTTACTGCACGGGCTGGTGCGAATGAGAGGAGGGTCTGGAGTACGATTACTGCATGGGCTGGTGCGAATGGGAGGAGAGTCTGGAATACGGTTACTGCAGGGGATGGAGCGAATGAGAAGAGGGTCTGGAATACAGTTACTGCAGGGGCTGGTGTGAATGAGAAGAGGGTCTATAATAGGTTACTGCAGGGGCTGGTGCAATTGGGAAGAGGGTCTGGAATACGGTTACTACATGGGCTGGTGTGGATGAGAGGAGGTTCGGGAATATGGATACTGCAGTGGCTGGGGCGAATGAGAGGAGGGTCTGGAATACGGTTACTGCAGGGGCTGGCGCGAATAGAGTAGGGCCAGGAATACGGTCACTGCAGGGGATGGTGCGAATGAGAGGAGGGTCTATAAAAGGTACTGCAGGGGCTAGTGCAATTGGGAAGAGGGTCTGGAATACGGTTACTGCGTGGGCTGGTGCGGATGAGAGGAGATTCTGGAATACGGTTACTGCAGTTGCTGGGGCTAATGAGAGAAGGGTCTGGAATACGTTTACTGCAGGTACTGGTGCGAACGAGAGGTGGGTCTGGAAAACGGTCACTGAAGGGGTTGGTGCGAATGAGAGGAGGGTCTGGTATACGGTTCCTGCAGGGACTGGGGCGAATGAGAGGAGGGTCTGGGATACGGTACTGCAGTGACTGGGGCGAATGAGGGGAGGGTCTGGAATACGGTTACTGCAGCGGCTGGTGCGAATGAGAGGAGGGTCTGGTAACCGGTTACTGCAGGGGCTGGTGCGAATGAGAGTAGGTTCTGAAATAAAATTACTGCAGGGGCAGGTGCGAATGAAAGGAGGGTCTGGAATACGGTTACAGCGTGGGCTGGTGCGGATGGGAGGAGGTTCTGGAATACGGTTGCTGCAGTGGCTGGGGCAAATGAGAGGAGGGTCTGGAATGCGGTTACTGCAAGGGCTGGTGCGAATGAGAGGAGGGTCGGGAATACGGTCACTTCATGGGATGGTGCGAATGAGAGGAGGGTCTATAATAGGTTACTGCAAGGGCTGGTGCAATTGGGAAGAGGAACTGGAATACGGTCACTGCGTGGGCTGGTGCGGCTGAGAGGAGGCTCTGGAATACGGGTACTGGAGTGGCTGGGGCGAATGAGAGGAGGGTCTGGAATTCGGTTACTGTAGAGGCTGGTGCGAATGAGAGGAGGGTCTGTAATACTGTTTCAGCAGGGGCTGGTGCGAATGAGAGGAGGGTCTGGAATACGGTTACTGCAGGGACGGGGTCGAATGAATGGAGGGTCTGAAATACGGTACCGCAGGGACTGGGGCGAAAGAGGGGAGGTTCCGGAATACGGTTACTGCAGCGGCTGGTGCGAATGAGAGGAATGTCTGGAAACCGGTTACTGCAGGGGCTGGTGCGAATGAGAGTAGGGTCTGGAATACGATTACTGCAGGGGCAGGTGCGAATGAGAGGAGGGTCTGGAATACGGTTACTGCACCGGCTGGACCGAATGAGAGGAGTATCTGGAATATGGTTACTGCAGCGTCTGGTGCGAATGAGAGGAGAGTCTGGAAACGGTCACTGCAGGGGCTGGTGCGAATAAGAGGAGGGTCTGGAATACGATTACTGGTGCGACTGTTGCGAATGAGAGGAGGGTCTGGAATACGGCTACTGCAATGGCTGGTGCGAATGAGAGGAGGTTCTGGAATTCGGTTACTGTAGAGGCTGGTGCGAATGAGAGGAGGGTCTGTAATACTGTTTCAGCAGGGGCTGGTGCGGATGAGAGGAGGATCTGGAATACGGTTACTGCATGGGCTGGTGCGAATGAGAGGAGGGTCTGGAAAGCGGTTAGTGCAGGGGCTAGTGCGAATGAGAGGAGTGTCTGGAATACGGTCACTGCAGGGGCTTATGCGAATGAGAGGTGGGTCTGGAATACGGTTAGTGTAGGGGCTGGTGCGAATGAGGGAGAGCTGGAATATGGTTACTGCAGCGGCTGGTGCGAATGAAAGGAGGGTCTGGAAAGCGGTTACTGCAGGAGCTGGTGCGAATGAGTGGAGGGTCTGGAATACAGTTACTGCAGGGGCTGGTGTGAATGAGAGGAGGGTCTGGAATACGGTTACAGCAGGGGCTCTTGCGAATGAGAGGATGTTCCGGAATACGTTACTGTAGAGGCTGGTGCGAATGAGAGGAGAGTTTCTGGAATACGGTTACTGCAGGGGCTGGTGCGAATGAGATGAGGGTCTGGAATACGGGGACTGCAGGGACTGGTGCAAATGAGAGGAGGGTCAAGAATACGGTTACTGCAGGGACTGGTGCGAATGAGAGGAGGGTCTGGATTACGATAATGCAGGGACTGGGGCGAATTGGGGGAGGCTCTGGAAAACGGTTACTGCAAGGGCTGGTGCGAATGAGAGGAGGGTCTATAATACGGTTGCTGCAGCGGCTTGTGCGAACGAGAGGAGGGTCTGGAATACGGTTCCTGCAGGGGCTGGTTCGAATGAGATGAGGGTCTGGAATACGTGGACTGCAGGGATTGGTGCGAATCAGAGGAGGGTCTAGAATACGGTTACTGCAGTGGCTGGGGCGAATGAGAGGAGGGTCTGGAATACGGATACTGCAGGGGCTGGTGCGAATTAGAGTAGGGTCTGGAATACGATTACTGCAGGGGCAGGTGCGAATGAGAGGAGGGTCTGGAATACAGTTACTGCAGTGGCTGGTGTGAATGAGAGGAGGGTCTGGAATACAGTTACTGCAGTTTCTGGTGTGAATGAGACGAGGGTCTGGAATACGATAATGCAGGGACTTGGGCGAATGAGGGGAGGGTCTGGAATACGGCTACTGCAATGGCTGGTGCGAATGAGAGGAGGGTCTGGAATTTGGTTACTGTAGAGGCTGGGGCGAATGAGAGGAGGGTGTGTAATACTGTTTCAGCAGGGGCTGGCATGAACGAGAATAAGATCTGGAATACGGTTACTGCAGGGGCTGGTGCGAATGAGAGGAGGGTCTGGAATACGCTTACTGCAGGGGCTGGAGTGAACGAGAATAGGATCCGGAATACGGTTACTGCAGGGGCTGGTGCGAATGAGAGGAGGGTCTGGAATACGGTTACTGCAGTTGCTGGGGCGAATGAGAGGAGGGTCAGGAATACGGTTACTGGAGGGGCTGGTGCGAATGAAAGGAGGGTCTATAATAGGTTACTGCAGGGGCTGGTGCAATTGGGAAGAGGGTTTGGAATACGGTTACTGCGTGGGCTGGTGCGGATGTGAGGAGAATCTGGAATACGGTTACTGCAGTTGCTGGGGTGAATGAGCGGAGGGTCAGGAATACGGTTACTGCAGGGGCTGGTGCGAATGAGAGTATGGTCGGGAATACGGTCACTGCAGGGGATGGTGCGGATGAGAGGAGGGTCTATAATAGGTTACTGCAGGGGCTGGTGCAATTGGGAGAGTGTCTGGAATACGGTTACTGCATGGGCTGGTGCGTATGAGAGGAGATTCTGGAATACGGTTACTGCAGTGGCTGGGGCGAATTAAAGTAGGGTCCGGAATACATTTACTGCAGAAACTGGTGCGAACGAGAGGAGGGTCTGGAAAACGGTCACTGCAGGGGCTGGTGCGAATGAAAGGAGGGTCTGGAATACGGTTACTGCAGGGACTGGGGCGAATGAGAGGAGGGTCTGGAATACGGTACTGCAGGGACTGGGGCGAATGAGGGGAGGGTCTGAACTACGGTTACTGCAGCGGCTGGTGCGAATGAGAGGAGGGTCTGGAAACCAGTTACTGCAGGGGCTGGTGCGAATGAGAGTAAGGTCTGGAATACGATTACTGCAGGGGCAGGTGCGAATAAGGGGAGGGTCTGGAATACGGTTACTACGTGGGCTGGTGCAGATGAGGGGAGGTTCTGGAATACGGTTACTGCAGTGGCTGGGGCGAATGAGAGGAGGGTCTGGAATACGGTTACTGCAGGGCTGGTGCGAAGGAGAGGAGGGTCGGGAATACGGTCACTGCTAGGGATGGTGCAAATGAGAGGAGGGTCTATAATAGGTTACTGCAGGGGCTGGTGCAATTGGGAAGGGGGTCTGAAATACGGTTACTGCGTGGGCTGGTGCGGCTAAGAGGAGGTTCTGGAATACGGTTACTGCAGTGGCTGGGGCGAATGAGAGGAGGGTCTGGAATTCGGTTACTGTAGAGGCTGGTGCGAGTGAGAGGAGGGTCTGTAATACTGTTTCAGCAGGGGCTGGTGCGAATGAGAGGAGGGTCTGGAATACGGTTACTGCAGGGGCGGTGCGAATGATAGGAGGGTCTGGAAACCGGTTACTGCAGGGGCTGGTGCGAATGAGAGGAGGGTCTATAAAAGGTTACTGCTGGGGCTGGTGCAATTGGAAAGAGGGTCTGGAATACGGTTACTGCGTGGACTGGTGTGAATGAGAGGAGATTCTGGAATAGGGTTACTGCAGTGGCTGGGGCGAATGAGAGGAGGGTCTGGAATACGTTTACTGCTGGTACTGGTGCGAACGAGAGGTGGGTCTGGAATACGGTACTGCAGGGACTGGGGCGAATGAGGGGTGGGTCTGGAATACGGTACTGCAGTGACTGGGGCGAATGAGGTGAGGGTCTGGAATACGGTTACTGCAGCGGCTGGTGCGAATGAGAGGAGGGTCTGGAAACCGGTTACTGCAGGGGCTGGTGCGGATGAGATTAGGGTCTGGAATACGATTACTGCAGGGGCAGGTGCGAATGAGAGGGTCTGGATTACGTTTACTGCACCGGCTGGTGCGAATGAGAGGAGTATCTGGAATATGGTTACTGCAGCGTCTGGTGCGAATGAGAGGAGAGTCTGGAATATGGTCACAGCAGGGGCTGGTGCGAATAAGAGGAGGGTCTGGAATACGATTACTGCAGCGACTTTTGCGAAGAGAGGAGGGTCTGGAATACGGCTACTGCAATGGCTGGTGCGAATGAGAGGAGGGTCTGAAATTCGCTTACTGTAGAGGCTGGTGCGAATGAGAGGAGGGCCTGTAATACTGTTTCAGCAGGAGCTGGTGCGGACGAGAGGAGGGTCTGGAATACGGTTACTGCAGGGGCTGGTGCGAATGAGAGGAGGGTCTGGGAAGCGTTTAGTGCAGGGGCTAGTGCGAATGAGAGGAGGGTCTGGAATACTGTCACTGCAGGAGCTGGTGCGAATGAGAGGTGGGTCTGGAATACGGTTAGTGCAGGGGCTGGTGCGAATAAGGGAGGGCTGGAAAATGGTTACTGCAGCGGCCGGTGCGAATGAAAGGAGGGTCTGGAAAGCGGTTACTCTAGGGGCTGGTGCGAATGAGAGGAGGGGTTGGAATACAGTTACTGCAGGGGCTGGTGTGAATGAGAGGAGGGTCTGGAATACGGTTACTGCAGGGGCTCTTGCGAACGAGAGGAGGGTCCGGAATACGTTACTGCAGAGGCTGGTGCGAATGAGAGGAGGGTCTGGAATACGATTACTGCAGCGACTGTTGCGAATGAGAGGAGGGTCTTCGAAGCGGTTAGTGCAGGGGCTAGTGCGAATGAGAGGAGGGTCTGGAATACTGTCACTGCAGGGGCTGGGGCGAATGAGAGGAGGGTCTGGGATACGGTACTGCAGGGGCTGGGGCGAGTGAGGGGAAGGTCTGGAATACGGTTACTGCAGCGGCTGATGCGAATGAGAGGAGGGTCTGGAAACCAGTTACTGCAGGGGCTGGTGCGAATGAGAGTAGGGTCTGGAATACGATTACTGCAGGGGCAGGTGCGAATGAGAGGGTCGGTAATACGGTTACTGCACCGGCTGTTGCGAATGAAAGGAGTATCTGGGATATAGTTACTGCAGCGTCTGGTGCAAATGAGAGGAGAGTCTGGAACACGGTCAATGCAGGGGCTGGTGCGAGTAAGAGGAGGGTCTGGAATACGATTACTGCAGCGACTGTTGCGAATGAGAGGAGGGTCTGGGAAGCGGTTAGTGCAGGGGCTAGTGCGAATGAGAGGAGGGTCTGGAATACTGTCACTGCAGGAGCTGGTGCGAATGAGAGGTGGGTCTGGAATACGGTTAGTGCAGGGGCTTGTGCGAATCAGGGAGGGCTGGAATATGGTTACTGCAGCGGCCGGTGCGAATGAAAGGAGGGTCTGGAAAGCGGTTACTCTAGGGGCTGGTGCGAATGAGAGGAGGGGTTGGAATACAGTTACTGCAGGGGCTGGTGCGAATGAGAGGAGGGTATGGAATACGGTTACTGCAGGGGCTCTTGCGAAAGAGAGGAGGGTCCGGAATACGTTACTGCAGAGGCTGGTGCGAATGAGAGGAGGGTCTGGAATACGGTTACTGCAAGGGCTTGTGCGAATGAGATGAGGGTCTGTAATACGGGGACTGCAGGGACTGGTGCGAATGAGAGGAGGGTCAAGAATACGGTTACTGCAGGGACTGGTGCGAATGAGAGGAGGGTCTGGAATACAAAAATGCAGGGACTGGTGCGAATGAGGGGAGGGTCTGGAAAACGGTTACAGCAAGGGCTGGTG
Source organism: Gammarus roeselii (assembly GCA_016164225.1). Lineage (NCBI taxonomy): Eukaryota > Metazoa > Arthropoda > Malacostraca > Amphipoda > Gammaridae > Gammarus > Gammarus roeselii. The sequence continues at coordinate 1,249 of SDVV010042031.1, read as the reverse complement.
CGAATAAGAGGAGGGTCTTTAATACGGTTCCTGCAGCGGCTTGTGCGAATGAGAGGAGGGTCTGGAAAGCGGTTACTGCAGGGGCTGGTGCGTATGAGAGGAGGGTCTGGAATACGATAATGCAGGGACTGGGGCGAATGAGGGGAGGGTCTGGAATACGGTTACTGCAAGGGCTGGTGCGAATGAGAGGGGGGTCTATAATACGGTTCCTGCAGCGGCTTTTGCGAATGAGAGGAGGGTCTGGAATACGGTTACTGCAAGGGCTGGTGCGAATGAGATGAGGGTCTGGAATACGTGAACTGCAGGGACTGGTGCGAATGAGAGGAGGGTCTAGAATACGGTTACTGCAGGGGCTGGTGCGAATGAGAGTAGGGTCTGGAATACGATTGCTGCAGGGGCAGGTGCGAATGAGAGGAGGGTCTGGAATACGGTTACTGCACCAGCTGGTGCGAATTAGAGGAGTATCTGGAATATGGTTACTGCAGCGTCTGGTGCAATTGAGAGGAGAGTCTGGAATACGGTCACTGCAGGGGCTGGTGCGAATAAGAGGAGGGTCTGGAATACGATTACTGCAGCGACTGTTGCGAATGAGAGGAGGGTCCGGAATACGGCTACTGCAATGGCTGGTGCGGATGAGAGGAGGGTCTGGAATTCGGTTACTATAGAGGCTGGTGCGAATGAGAGGAGGGTCTGTAATACTGTTTCAGCAGGGGCTGGTGCGGATGAGAGGAGGGTGTGGAATACGGTTACTGCAGGGGCTAGTGCGAATGAGAGGAGGGTCTGGAATACGGTCTCTGCAAGGGCTGGTGCGAATGAGAGGAGGGTCTGGAATACGGTAAGTGCAGGGGCTGGTGCGAATGAGGGGAGGGCTGGTATATGGTTATTGCAACGGCTAGTGCAAATGAAGGAGTGTCTGGAATGCGGTTACTGCAGGGGCTGCTGCGAATGAGAGGAGGGTCTGGAATACGGTTACTGCAGGGGCTGGTGCGAATGAGAGGAGGGTCTGGAAAGCGGTTAGTGCAGGGGCTAGTACGAATGAGAGGAGGGTCTGGTATACGGTCACTGCAAGGGCTGGTGCGAATGAGAGGAGCGCCTGGAATACGGTTAGTGCAGGGGCTGTTGCGAATGAGGGAAGGGCTGGAACATGGTTCCTGCAGCGGCTGGTGTGAATGAAAGGAGGGTCTGGAATACGGGGACTGCAGGGACTGGTGCGGATGAGAGGAGGGTCAAGCATACGGTTACTGCAGGG
>SDVV010042030.1:0-10379 GCA_016164225.1 Gammarus roeselii | reverse complement strand
TCCCCTGCATATAATGAAACTCATGCACTTTATCCCCTGCAGATAATGAAACTCTGTATTATATCCCCTACACATAATAATGGAAACTTCTGCCTACCAATATTCGCTTCACGTCTCCTCTCACTGCTCCACTCGCACCCTACTCACTCGAGCCCTTCACCCCATTTTCTCTCCAATCATTCCATTCTCTCTCCATATATCCCATTCTCTCGGTCTCATCCTACACCCTCAACCATTTCTCACCATTCTCTCGCTCCTTACACCATTATCTTCACTCTTTCTCTCCCTACTCCCTCGACCTCTTCACCTTCTTTCACTCTTTCTCAGCCATTGTTCAGTAAAGGCACCAGGTGGGCCAACACTCAGGTGGGCCAACACCCAGGTGGGCCAACACCCAGGTTGAGTGCGTCATCAATTGGTGATCAATGAACAGTGACCAGAGCAGTGATCATTCAGTGCAAGGTATCTGCAGCAGGATTGAGATCAACACAACATCATATTATTAGACCTGAAAGCGACACTGCTGGAGCATTAGCACCGGATCACGGGGTGGCCTCGGGACGTCAGTCCATTCATGGGTGTGATTGAGCAACATTTGACCGCGCGTCATTCGATCATATCTTCTTTAGTATTGATGTGAGAATAATAAAATAGGAAAACAAACGGGAAATGGCGAATTGATAACGTTTGAAGTTGTTATATTGTTGTTAGTTCATAATATGGGCCAGTAACAGGGGAGGTGCGAGAGCTCAAGTAAACCTTTTTCGCCCTCTTTCCGCCCCTAATTATTATCTGACAAACAATGCACGCAAATCAAATGATTTATTACACACAATTTTGCATACATTTTCCAAATTTCACTAGCCACGCGTCAACCTGAAAGAAAAGATTACCAAATTACACCCTCCTTCTCTTCCTGACCAAAATAATGAATTGACAAAAGTCGTATTTATTAAATGATTAAATGTTAGTTATTTGTGATTATACGTTTACCTTCCAGATTTTATTATCTTATCGTCTATTTGAAGGAACTATGAGCAAACATCACCGTTAAAGACAGTTGAATCTCATCAAGAATAGGCTGGTCTATTTGAAGGAACTATGAGCAAACATCACCGTTAAAGACAGTTGAATCTCATCAAGAATAGGCTGGTCTATTTGAAGGAACTATGAGCAAACATCACCGTTAAAGACAGTTGAATCTCATCAAGAATAGGCTGGTCTATTTGAAGGAACTATGAGCAAACATCACCGTTAAAGACAGTTGAATCTCATCAAGAATAGGCTGGTCTATTTGAAGGAACTATGAGCAAACATCACCGTTAAAGACAGTTGAATCTCATCAAGAATAGGCTGGTCTATTTGAAGGAACTATGAGCAAACATCACCGTTAAAGACAGTTGAATCTCATCAAGAATAGGCTGGTCTATTTGAAGGAACTATGAGCAAACATCACCGTTAAAGACAGTTGAATCTCATCAAGAATAGGCTGACGTTACAAGACACCCGCAAGATCCGTTGGCTCCTGCTCCGGCACAGTCTGTTTTAAGGTCCCACTCCTCGGGGAGGAGAAGAGGGCGCCCACCTGACTAGTCTGTGTACTGTGCTTGATAACTTCTAATAAGTCATGCGCTTGATCAACCCATCTTTAAACCGTCATCAATTTTCTCAAGCTTCAACCGATTAAAAATGTTAGAAACCCTAGTCCTAGTATTCACTGTTGAATTTTTCGAAAATATTTGAAATGGAGTGAGAACTTTTCAGCCGAGACTGCGGCAAAATGAAGCAAACTAAACCCGCGCTGCCAGTATTAAGCAACCTATTTACAGTAGTTCTGTCATTCAAATTACTTGGTGATCTGTACAGCACAACTACTCTTATTATAACATACTATGAATTACCACCGTATCACTTCTAGTAAATACTGCGGCGCCAATATTTCAAATCTACCTACATCTTTGCAATGTATTTTGCATTTTTCTGGGCACCACATCGTGGTTCGTCTACCTGTGCATAAGCATTTCTAATTTCTATCAACTGCTTGGCAACCTTTTGTAGTTATTTCACCCTGATCTCACCCATCACCCTCCTTCCTCTCCTCTCCACAGGCTGGCTTGAGGGATCAGTGGACGGCCGCACGGGGCTCTTCCCCATGGAGTACGTGGTGCCCATTGGCCGAGCCGAGGCCCGCAGAGCACACAAGGTGAGCTAGCACTCTTCACCAGAGGAAATGGAAGATATATACTCTAATTGTTGCGTTTTTTTTACTCAGAAATGGGTCAACTCTGAAATATTCATTTACTGTTTAAGGATATCCGCCGCCAGAGCAAATGGTCGTCTCATAATCATTTATAGTTAATGCAGTGACGCGTAGTTGTCTTTGTGTGTTCTCGGTACCAACACAAGGGGCCACAATCAAACATGTTGGTGGAACGCTGGATTCATTCGGGCTATAGCGACCGCAAGATGGCGAGGTGTTGACTCTCTAAAGCTGCCCAATCACAGTATTGTTCTGTGACCGTGGTGAATTCAATTAATTTAAAAAGACAATATTGCTACTTTCGTTGAGGCAGGTGGCCCAAAAACCATCTACCTTCGGAAAATACAGAAAAAACATCGCACGTTTCTACTTATTATTTGTTCGATATAATCGCCTAGTATTATTTTTTTTCTTGCAGAAAAAAAAATTTCCTACGAAATAATCAGCATCAAATATGCAGGAATTAATTGCCTAATACTTTTAATATAATTGACGCTAAGTGTCCATTTGATACTATTTATCATCACATCATTTTGCCTGCTCAACAGAACGTGGTTCAGTTCATCTGCGAATCAATTCAACTGGCCAAGATGAACTGATTCAGGTTATAGTCTTGTCATGGATACTTCTAGGTTTCATTAAACTCAACTTCATTCATCATTGCAGTCTATCAGATCATGCAGCTGAAAGGAACTGGAGAGCGTAAGACGTTCCTCTCACATCATTAACAAAACTAAGACTAAGCCGCACCCCGAGCATGTATTAACATTTATTACACTTATTTATAAACCTTTATAAACCACAAGTACTTACCCAAATCGGCCTCTTCCAACAGAACAATGAGGATGATCTGGACCCCGAATTACGAAGTGGAGGACACCGAGGTCTGGGCACCGCTGGTTCAGGGGGACGAGGAGACAGGGAGGCTGGTGCCGGAAGTGGAGGCTCCACCTCTTCGTGGGGACACCACCACAACAGCACTATCACCGCCACCACTACAAGCACCAACACCACAGCCTTACACCAGTCCGCTGTCACCTCCACTACCAACAATCGTCTCCACCATCACCAAGATGATAGTGGCCACTCCTCCGGTGGAGAAGGTGGAGTTGGTGGTGGAAGGAGTAGTGGGGAAGAGCAACGCAACGGCGTCGGTGGGGATACCGGCGGGGGTAGTTTGGGGAGCTTGAGCAAGTCTCCTCAGCCCCGAGATATGCTCCATCACGAGACCATGACGTCTTCCCAATACTCCTCCAAGTTTGCGAACGATGGCAAGCATTCTCTGCTGCAATTTGCACTCAAATATTTCCGGATGGCCAAAGAACAAAACCTAGTGGCTGCAGACGGCACGCTGCAAACGAAGGATAAGAGCAAGAAGAAGAAGAACAGCAAAGATAACGCTGCTGATTGGACATGGAAAGAACAGGTCAGTGCCGTTCAAGTTTGTTCTTTGTTATCTTAACATATAATGATTGCATGCATCTATTTTGTGAAAACATTTTAATATTTTGGTTCGTGTCCAGTCATACCTCGAATCTTACATGTTTGAGTATGTTTCCCGAACACAATTCTATTAAACTCACAAGTACTAATAACTGTCATCTAAAGCATAGCAGGTCAAACTTACTGACCCCGTCTCTCTCCCTAACCAGGTGGAGATGGTCAAGTTCACCCAGTCTCCACTTACGGCTTCCCTGCTGCCTCTGGATCTTCCCACCAGCCAGGCTGCCGTAGAAGTGTTCCTATGCGTGATGCGCTACATGGGTGACTACCCCATGGAGGCGGCGCAGACCGAGGTGCCTTGCGTCTACACCATCCTCACCGTGAGTGATAGCAAGACGCACGTCTGCGATAGGAGCTTCATGGCGAACATACCTACATCTGACTACTCTAGACAAATACCGAAACTTAATTGAAAACCTAAAGTGTTTGGCACCTATAGACCGAGAGCTAACATAACTTGTACATCCTTCCGCTGAGGATCAATAGCTGTACTCCGGTCAAGTTATCCCTCACATTATTAACCCAAAACAACAGTGAACACCGCATCCACCTTCATGTCACACTCGACAACATTCATATACTCTACGGTGCTACGGCCACGATTCTTGGATAACACATGACTCAGGAATGACGTTCAACCCTAACACAAACCACTCTATTACAAACAAACCTAGACTGGACGTATCCTGGGTACTCGCCACAACTACATACACACAATATGAGGAATCCATCAACAATTAATCAGACCCATCACAAACATTACTTTCCTGAAAGAAATGCAGAATCCGGCCTTATGAATGACAACGGTCTGCATGAGGGAACCAAGGTCCTCCCTCACAAATATCATTTTGATAAGAGGGGGCAATTATGTGATAAGATAGTGAGTGAACCCGGTCCATCCCTTCCACCACCGACTGAACCCACGTTAAATCCACTGAAATACACATTTCAAGCCGGCACCACACTTCAGCTCCCTCAAGACCACCATTCCCCAACCTGCAGACAACACACACTTCACACTTCTTGCACCGGCTGATCAATGAGCCAACCCGGTTCTACAATCACTCTCCGAAGTGGATGTCATGGAGATGAGGCTGCTCGGGGATAACAGGATTCACCTGTCGAGTCTCAGATGCGAGCACCAAACCTACATACGTCTTGGAAACGTCCCTTCCAATCAGGGCCTGCAATACCGGGACGCTCCCAATACATGCGAGCACGCCATGACGTCGTGTACAGCCACTGCACCCGACAGGCTCAATCATAATATCACGTCGATGCGTGATCTGAGGGAGCGCCCGCGGGACAGCGTAAATTTCTCAGGGGTGTAGGTCTAATATTGGGGCCTGTACCTGTCCTAACTATCCAAACATTTACATGTCCGTGGGGGTCTGGGATGGCGGTCGGTGTGCCAGCTGTGGCTCCTCCGCCGCAGTAGAAGCTAGAGCTAAGAAGCAACAATCGGCGCACCAGTACATCTGTTTCTTCCCGATCTAATCTAACCTTGTCTTCCCCTGCCTAGAACTGCCACTTGCACGAGGCCCTGCGTGACGAGCTCTACTGCCAGTTGATGAAACAGACCACCTCCAACAAATCCTCCATCCCTGACTCCTGTCAGCGTGGATGGCGTCTCTTCTCCATCATCGCTGCCTACTTCACCTGTTCCGACATCCTAAGGCCCTACCTCTTCAAGTACCTCGAGACCAACGCCTATGACAAGAGAAGAGCCTTCCATGGTGAGGCGCAGAAATTTGAATTAGGATTATTCACAGTAATGTCGAAAGGAAGCCACCTAGCGCCAAGTAATCGTGAGAAAGAGAGATAACTGATACTCATGTTTCCATAAAAATAAACCCAAGTAAGAATGATGTCGCGTGGTTAGGAGGAAAAGAATTTTTAATTAAATAGAAATAATTGGGAAATTTAAAACACATGAAGTTTTTTTGGATTGGGTTGTTAGGAAGAAAACAATTTTATATGTTTAAAAAATGGCTTGCTTTTCATATCTTTGGCTGTTTATAAGCAAATGATTGTAAGATCAACACTTTATTTTGATAAATTTATTCGCAGTGACCTTTAGTCGTGCACAGGAATATTCCAACTCACAGACTCATAATTGTACAACATTATTAACGTATCCTATTTTTATAAGGGGGGAAATCTAATTACTTCTCTATTAGTGATTGCAAACACTTATTTTTACGTTATTAATAACCCTAAATCTTACTTTTTTCCCCTTGAAAGCAGGTAGTTTTCAAAAGAAACTGCGCAATTTGTCTCATATATTGTTAGCAATTGTAATCTCACCCTCCCTCCCCTACATCCTAGGCATGGTCACAGTGTGTCTACATCTCACCCTCCCTCCTCTACATCCTAGGCACGGCCACGGTGTGTCTACATCTCACCTTCCTTCCCTTGCATCCTAGGCATGGCCACGGTGTGTCTACATCTCACCTTCCTTCCCTTGCATCCTAGGCACGGCCACGGTGTGTCTACATCTCACCTTCCTTCCCTTGCATCCTAGGCATGGCCACGGTGTGTCTACATCTCACCTTCCTTCCCTTGCATCCTAGGCACGGCCACGGCCACGGTGTGTCTACATCTCACCTTCCTCCCCTTGAATCGTAGGCACGGCCACGGTGTGTCTACATCTCACCTTCCATCCCTTGCATCCTAGGCACGGCCACGGTGTGTCTACAAAACCTTCGCAAGACGTTCAAGTACGGTGGCCGCAAGAATGTGCCCAGCATAGACGAGATCACTGCTCTGACAGCAGGACGCAATTCTAAGAGGGAGATCTACAGGCTTCCCGGTGGCACTGAAAGGGTCATCAACACTAGGAGCACTTCGGTCGTGCAGGTAAGGGGGAGGAACCTTTTTTGGTGGCCTGGAATGTTCGAGGTACGTGCACCCCAATATTTCATAATGTTGCAGTAATATTGCGATCAGATTTTGTTGTTTTAAGTTCTCTCTCACCACCTTCAAAAGATGGAACATCTCTAACTGTTGTTTCACTTGAAATGGTTTCTATTAGTGCAAAGGGTAACGTATTGATGTACAGCCGTTTCCTCCTACACTCCAGAGTTTGGTGTGTGGGTAGGCGCTCACAGACAAGATGACGTGCAATAATCGTTTAACATTCATGTAGAGTGTATTGTATTGAGCACTCTATCAATGCAAACCCAGTATGAAAACGTGTATCCGCATTTATCATCTGTTAGATCACTGCAAAATTGAACTAAAGCAACTAGTGGCTATATTCGAATGCCTGTGATCAAGTATTGTGATGTTGCCAATTATTGAACCTGATATATTCTGGGTTGAGATCCTGTATCCTGAAGCTAAACAGCCCACCTAAAATTGTTGCTGAGTAACATGCTTTGTATTTCTTTTCAGGACATCCTGGAGGAGATGTGCCTAGAGATTAGCGTGACCACGCCCGAGGAGCAGGAGGAGTTCAGCATGTACTGCCTGGTAGAGGGCGAAGCATTCACTATGCCGCTGGCCAGGGACGAGTACATCCTTGACATCACCACCGAGCTAAGGAAGAACAACCAGGCAAGGAAGGGAGCTTAGCTCGGGTTATTGGCAAAATTAGCAGACAAAGAAGGGTGGCTGCTTTGAACAACCAGGCAATGAAGGGTGCTTAGCTCGGGTCATTGGCAAAATTAGCAGACAATGAAGGGTGGCTGCTTTGAACAAGCAGGCAATGAAGGGTGCTTAGCTCGGGTCATTGGCCAAATTAGCAGACAATGAAGGGTGGCTTTGAACAACCAGGCAAGGAAGGGAGCTTAGCTCGGGTCATTGGTCAAATTAGCAGACAATGAAGGGTGGCTTTGAACAACCAGGCAAAGAAGGGAGCTTAGCTCGGGTCATTGGCAAAATTAGCAGACAATGAAGGGTGGCTTTGAACAACCAGGCAAGGAAGGGAGCTTAGCTCGGGTCATTGGCCAAATTAGCTGACAATGAAGGGTGGCTTTGAACAACCAGGCAAGGAAGGGAGCTTGGCTCGAGTCATTGGTCAAATTAGCAGACAGTGAAGGGTGGCTTTGAACAACCAGGCAAGGAAAGGAGCTTAGCTCGGGTCATTGGTCAAATTAGCAGACAATGAAGGGCGGCTTTGAACAACCAGGCAACGAAGGGAGCTTAGCTCGGGTCATTGGCCAAATTAGCAGACAATGAAGGGTGGCTTTGAACAACCAGGAAAGGAAGGGAGCTTGGCTCGGGTCATTGGTCAAATTAGCAGACAGTGAAGGGTGACTTTGAACAACCAGGCAATGAAGGGAGCTTAGGTCGGGTCATTGGCAAAATTAGCAGACAATGAAGGGCGGCTTTGAACAACCACGAAAGGATGGGAGCTTAGCTCGGGTTATTGGCAAAGTTAGCAGGCAACGAAGGGTGGCTTTGAACTACCATGCAAGGCCACCTGACCTGATTATACAGGCTCTCTGTATACAATACTTCTCATTCTTTTCTGTAACCGTTCAATTTATACGGCATTGCTCGATTGCTGGCGTACTCGCATGGCATTCGTATCTGTGAAACAAAAAGCTGTCAGTTAAAGACGTTTCTGGCACATTTCCAACTCTGTTTCCAGTTCATCGGATGGGAGTTTCTAGCTTCTGCTGGACTGATTACGATGTAGTTAGAAAATAATCTCCCAGACCTAGTAACGACTATTCCCCAACGCTTCATTAACTCACCCTATCAGAGTTACTCTGCGCATTAGAATGCCTCGTCAATTATATAGCCTAACCCAAGTTCCTCCTCTCGGCAGATGTTCTACCTAATTTTCTGCCGTAGCGTCTGGTACTGTCCTCTCCGGCTGGACACGCCTCTATACATTGAGGTGGTCTTCAACCAGATGGCCCCTGACTATTTGGAAGGGCTCCTATTGGTACTGCCTGGGGAGAAGCTGCCCCATCATCTTGTGGTGAGTCAAGATTTGTTACACGAGGCGGTTTCCTTATTGGTTGATGATTGTGTGAAGAATTTGTAGCGACTCACGGCAATCCTTTCTTTCATTAGCGCACGATAGGCAGTCAATAAGACGCGAGTTCGATCTGCATTATCACCTCTAAGATGCGTAAATATCATTCTACCTTCCTCCTCCTCCTCCTCCCCCTCCCCGTTACCCTGTGGAATCGGATAAGGAAAACCTTGGACTACAGGATGGTGCAAAAATATGTCTTCAACTTGCTCTACCCTCCAGATGGATATCTCTCGCATTGCCGCGCTGATGCACCGCGCCGCTGACCTTGACTTCGAACCCACGGTGACCGAAGTGAAGTATTTGCTGCCGAAGCAGGCCCTGGTGGTGCGGGAGGTAAAGCCACACCAGTGGATCGCCATGGTGCAGGAAGCCTGGCCGGAAGCTGCAAAGCTCACCACCACGCAGGCCAAGGCGCAAGTTCTTGGTGAGTCTGCAGGTCGCTTACTTTAATTGCATTGGCCTTGGACGTTCGCACGGAAAAGATCTGACTAAGGCGTTGAAAACCTTTTTCACTCCTAGCCCTGGGAGAACCAAGTTCTCTTTCAAATATTTGACAGTGATATTTTAAATTCAAATATACTATTTCATTTATTTAAACATTACTCGATCAATTCACATTTTAGCCTTTTCTAAATTTCTAGATGTAATTTAAATATGTATATTTTTTCTGGCAAATATTGATAGCTGGCATTTATTACTTTGAAAATGTGCTGCCATTTGAACTGACAACACAAAGCATGGGCATGCAAATGAGGGGCTCGTAATGTAGTTGAAAACTCATGACTTCGATGGTCTTTTTAGAGTTGCTGCAGCACTGGGAGCTCTTCGGTTCTGCCTTCTTCACTGTGAAGCGCGTGCTGGAGGGTCAAGAGACCGTCGACATCATCCTTGCCCTCAACAAGCGGGGGGTGCACTTCCTCGACTACGGCACGCACGTGAGTCCCCTACTTCTAATTCTCGATACATCATTTTGTACACCCAGCTGCTCTTCCGTAGTTCTGAATTACAAGTTTGCGCAAAGCAGCTGCAACCTCATTGCCTATTAAGGTTGAGACATCCGGCGCCAGAAGGACGATGACTCCAGCGCGCTAGAAAGCCTCGTCACTCTAATCTAATCTATTAAGGTTGAAGGTATAAGAGGTTTCTTTTGCTCGTGCTGTACCCTAAATATGTGGTATACAATCCGTGCTTCATCTTAGATTTATGGTACAACGCTCGCACCAACTTGATCTGTGAAGGTTTAATAGCATAATTATGGCCGTTATTGATTCAAATGCTCTATTAGTGACACCTCGCATGCTATTCTACCCTCTCTAGGGCACGAGGAAGCCTCGTCACTCTAATCTAATCCACCCTCTCTAGGGCACGAGGAAGCCTCGTCACTCTGATATAATCTGTCTTCTCTAGCGCGCGAGGAAGCCTTGTCACTCTAATCTAATCCACCCTCTCTAGGGCACGAGGAAGCCTCGTCCCTCTAATCTAATCCATCCTCTCTAGGGCACGACGAAGCCTCGTCACTCTAATTTAATCCACCCTCTCTAGGGCACGAGGAAGCCTCGTCACTCTAATCTAATCCACCCTCTCTAGGGCACGAGGAAGCCTCGTCACTCTAATCTAATCCAC
>SDVV010042029.1:0-10379 GCA_016164225.1 Gammarus roeselii | reverse complement strand
AAGAAAAGCTGTCAGGAGCTGTTAGCAACTGAACTATCGTCAAGTAAACAGCTAACAAGAATAGCTGCCAGGAGCTGTTAGCAACTGAACTATCGTCAAGTAAACAGCTAACAAGAATAGCTGCCAGGAGCTGTTAGCAACTGAACTATCGTCACGTAAACAGCTAACAAGAATAGCTGCCAGGAGCTGTTAGCAACTGAACTATCGTCAAGTAAACAGCTAACAAGAATAGCTGCCAGGAGCTGTTAGCAACTGAACTATCGTCACGTGAACAGCTAACAAGAATAGCTGCCAGGAGCTGTTCGCAACTGAACTATCGTCAAGTGAGAGTATTTTCCTCATACCTGCCTTTTAACCAACTATACTAGCGGCAATTATTGATCACTCATCAGCCGCAGCAGTAACAGGTGTCAATAATTGATCAGGCATTGGCACAACTGTTTTCTTCAGCTGCGGCAGTAACAGGTGTGATCGGTTCGTCAGGCCCCGCGGCACAACTGTTTTCTTCAGCTGCGCCAGTAACAGGTGTGATCGGTTCATCAGGTCTCGCGGCACAACTGTTTTCTTCAGCTGCGCCAGTAACAGGTGTGATCGGTTCATCAGGCCCCGTGGCACAACTGTTTTCTTCTGCTGCGCCAGTAATAGGTGTGATCGGTTCATCAGGCCCCGTGGCACAACTGTTTTCTTCAGCTGCGCCAGTAACAGGGGAGAGCGGTTCATCAGGCCCCGTGGCACAACTGTTTTCTTCAGCTGCGATCGGTTCATCAGGTCCCGCGGCACAACTGTTTTCTTCAGTTTCGCCAGTAACAGGTGTGATCGGTTCATCAGGCCCCGTGGCACAACTGTTTTCTTCAACTGCGCCAGTAACAGGTGTGATCGGTTCATCGGGCCTCGTGGCACAACTGTTTTCTTCAGCTGCACCAGTAACATGTGTGATCGGTTCATCAGGCCCCTCGGCACAACTGTTCTTCACTACGAGCATTTAGGAAATCCTAAGTTGTGCGGACATTTTTGTCTTCTTCCCGGCGCATGTTGAAACAGTTACCATTGCATGATTATAACAAACCCTCCAACTACTACCTCTGGTAGCTTGAAGCTTGGTGTGTATTCATGACCACACGCATGGCCCGCCAATTGCTCGCTGCGCTGAGATCACTATGCAGTCTCAACAATACACTGGATCTCTGTACTCGAGTCACTGAATACGAGTCCAGAGATCCGTCCTTCCTCTGAGTGCGTTATTCGCCGTAGCTATTCCACGGCAACCAATTCTGATGTTCTTTATGAACGTATTATTAACTTCATCAATTATGTTACATTTAATAATCTTAGCTATGCCGATGATATGGTGTTATTAGCTCCAACTGTATCTGCACTGCAGAAGCTTCTAGATATCAGTAGGAATTTTGCTCGGCCCTGTGATATTGTGTATAACACCTCGAAACCTGTGAGTATGTTGGTCAGACCAAAAGGTCCTAAGCGTTACTTCTCGACTGATGTTGAGCTCGATGGTGTCATACTGGATTTGTGGACGAAGTCAAGTATCTTGTTCGCATTGTTTCTGCAGATTGCACTGATGATAAGGATGTTGCTAAGCAGACCAGGCGACAAAAGACCGTTGGTAACCTGCTAATACGAAAGTTTTTTAGGACAAAAAAAGCAAAAACACAACATTTTTAGTCATACTGCTACCCAATTTACCGCAATACACTGTCGAGAGATGTCTGTTAATGCAATGAGAAAACTGACAGTGAGCTATAATGACACCTTTCGTCGACTGATGCAGGTCCCACGTTCGACGTCCGCGAGCAGAGTTTTTGCATAGAACGCAGCGGATCACATTAAAGTACTTTTTCTTTAAGCGCACACGGCCTCATGACCAGAGGAATGACTTCTAACAATAATATCCCCATTGCAATGTGCACCAGCAATGCGCTCGCAGGGTCGTCAATGTGAGGACGTTGGAGTGAAATACTGCACACACAAGAAGCAAGATAATGTGTCCATTAGGAATAAAATTGTTATTTCTTATGTGCTTCCTGATTTGACGTTTCACCTTTAAAAACCTGGCGGATCATTCATATTTCTAGTATAATAGGTTTGTATCAAATGTACTTCGATGCCCTTGATGGTTTGTAATAAACTGTATTATTATTATTATTTATTATTGATCAAATCGAAATATGGTGGTTGTGATGGTTGTTCCAGTTGTGAGATCCAGTTCAAAAGAACGACAGCTTTACTGTTGGCAATCATGAAAGGTACCTTGGAATTGCACTTCAAGATAACACAACGCCTAAAATTGTATCCTTTATACTCGATAAGATTGTACGAAATGTAACGATCTTGCGATTGTAATCCAAGATACTATTTCATCTGCAAGATAGTTTCGAGTATCCTGAAGATACGACTATGCCCAACTCTGACTGCTCTGGGGGCCCTCCTCGTGACATGAGGGGCACCTGATCAGTCTTGAAATAGTAGACTTTAATGAAGGGATTATGACAGTCTATGCACCATCACTTGCAATTATATAGACATAAGAAATTCTGTCAAATCCGTAGAAGTGTTAGCTTGAGAAGGTGACGTAAGTTGACCAATCTCTTAAGAGAAACCAGAAGTTCTCCATTACATGATTATAACACAGTTCTCCATTACATGATTATAACACAGTTCTCCATTACATGATTATAACACAGTTCTCCATTACATGATTATAACACAGTTCTCCATTACATGATTATAACAGTTCTCCATTACATGATTATAACAGTTCTCCATTACATGATTATAACACAGTTCTCCATTACATGATTATAACACAGTTCTCCATTACATGATTATAACACAGTTCTCCATTTCATGCAGAACTGTATTAATTGTTATTAATGAATTGATATGAATCATTGCCGTTAGTACAAGAAGTCGTATTTTTTGTTGCTTTTAAATCCGCGATTGGTCGCGATAGGGGAAATATTCGTCTTGAAACGGTAGCTAATTCGCGCATCGGCTAATTCGCCCATGCTCTCCAGTTTGTTGGGTATCCGTTACCCACACAGACGGTAGCTAATTCGCCCATGCTCTCCAGTTTCTTGGGTATCCGTTACGTACACAGACGGTAGCTAATTCGCCCATGCTCTCCAGTTTCTTGGGTATCCGTTACCCACACAGACGATAGCTAATTCGCCCATGCTCTCCAGTTTGTTGGGTATCCGTTACCCACACAGACGGTAGCTAATTCGCCCATGCTCTCCAGTTTCTTGGGTATCCGTTACGTACACAGACGGTAGCTAATTCGCCCATGCTCTCCAGTTTCTTGGGTATCCGTTACCCACACAGACGGTAGCTAATTCGCCCATGCTCTCCAGTTTGTTGGGTATCCGTTACCCACACAGACGGTAGCTAATTCGCCCATGCTCTCCAGTTTCCTGGGGTGGATGGATGATTATTCCTTTTATAGATCATTAACACTTTATTTTAGTATTTTATTCTTTCTTATTTCGTAGTCTCTATTATTTATATATGCCCTTTTTCATGATGATAAATTTTACATTGCTTATAATTGATCGAGGTGGGTTGAGACAAGGTGACCCAGGGAATGGATGGGGGGTACTCGTGGGACCCGCGGGACTCTAAGGACCCGAGGTTTCGGGAACCCGGGGGACTTGGAAGACCAGGAGGAGTTGAGGGGATCCATTTGGACTCTTCTTAGGCCTTTGGGGCACCCTTGAGACCCTGTGGGACCCTCTTGAGACCCCTCTAAATCCTGGAACCTCTGCTCTTCCCTCCATACGCTGTAAAACCCGTACTCAGATCAATGTAAATATGTAGAGTGCTTGAGTAGAGAGATTAGTTATTACAGTCCACAGCATTGATGACGCAGAGGGGGAGAGCCGTGCCGAGGCTGGTCGAGAAATCAGTCGAAACATGTTGAGACGAGTCGAGTTGGTCGCGACGAGTCGAAAGTGGCCGAAATGATTCGAGACAAGCCGAGATGAGCTGAGACAAGGGAACTCGGGGGACTTGAGGGACTTGGGTTATCCTCCGGGTGCCGTCGAGCTCGTTTGGGACCTCTGCCCTCCCCCACCCTATCCCTTGAACAATAAGTGCAATGATAATAATCTGAGCAGTTTTTAGCCCATGATGAACCTGCCCTTTCTTTCCTTTTCACGTTCCACAATTTTTTCGTATAAAATAATGCTAGTATACATGTGCCAGAACTCCTGTTTGTGATTTGTGAATAAGCGTTTTTTCAGTCTGTGCTCGTTCGCGCGTGTGCGGACCATATGTAATTTCTGTGGTTGACCTTTGCCGCGTAACTATAAACCTTGTGATGCGTTGCGGTTGAAGTTGATCTGATTCGTGAGGCCGTGGACCTTTTACCAATTTCGACGATACTACCTGTGCGCATTGGCGTGTGTACATATTACTCTTTGAGGTTCTGAGGGGGTGGAGGTGGATATTCGTCTCGTCTGAGTCTTTACCTTCCTGAACATATAAATTGTAATGTAACCGATCTAGGCCGTGTAGTTGTAAACATTGTATTGCGCTGCTGTCGGAGCTGACTTTGTCCGTGTAGTCGTAAACCTTGTACCAGACTCGACGATGCTGCCTGTACCCACTAGCGTGCGTACATATTACTCTTGAAGTTCTAAATAAATTGGAGGCGTGGGGTTTTATCTCATCTATCTTGCTAAAAAAAAACGTATTGTGATGCGTTGCTGTCGGAGCAGACTCTGTCCGTGTAGCCGTGGACCTCGTACCGGTCTCGACGATGATATCTGTGCGCACTAGCGTGCGTACATATTACTCTTGTAGTACTAAATGATTGGAGGCGGGGATTCGTTTTGTCTGAGTCTTCATCTTACCTGAAAAATGAAAGCTACTGTAATTGAACTGGACCGCGCAGCTGTGAACCTCGTGTTGCGTTGCTGTCGGAGCTGACTTTGTGCGAGTAGCCGTAGACCTTGTATCAATTTCGACGATACTATCTGCCCGCACTGGCGTACCTACATATTACTCTTGAAGTTTTAAGTGGTTGGAGGCTGGGATTCGATTCGTTTCGTATGAGTCTGTATCTTTCTTGAATAAATAAAATGTACATTAACTGCACTAGACCGCTTAGCTGTAAACATTGTGTTGCGTTGGTGTCGGAGCTTACTTTGTCTCTGTAGCCGTAAGCCTTGTACCAATCTCGACGATGCTACCTGTACGCACTAGCGCGTATACATATTACTCATGAAGCTCTGAATTATTAAAAGCGGAGGTCCGTTTCGTCTAAACGTTATTCGTGTGCGCACCAGCGTGCGTCTGACGCGACTAAAATGTTCAAATAGTTTAACTTTGACAACGTTGTTTTTCTTGTGCACAGAGGTGTGCGAACCTACTGGAATCCGTGATCATTGAGCTCTACGGGGGAGTCAATTATGACTCACGTTGAGGCTCTGGTGGAAATGAGGCCAAAATCAAATCTACAGTTTAATGGGTAGTCTTTACCCACACAGACGGAAGCTAAATCGCCCATGCTTTTCAGTTTCTTGGGCATCCGTTATCTTCACTGACGGTAGCTAAATCGCCCATGCTTTTCAGTTTCTTGGGCATCCGTTAGCCACACTGACGGTAGCTAATTCGCCCATCTAACCAAATTCTTGGGCATCCGTTAGCCTCACAGCAACACAATAATGATTGGTCTCCTTATCAGTGCCGGTGTAGTTTGCTGGCAGATCAATGAATGGCCTCGTAGATCCGGAGAGTTGCATGCTATTATCGACCGTCTGGCTTGCGCCTCTGATCTGACACTGCAGCGCTGAGTTACTGGACCAACTGTTGGCTGCCCACCCTCTCGTAGCAGCCTCTGCTCCCATACAAATGACGCGAGTGATATGTGACCGTAGGTGCGTTGCGCAAGTTGGTTAAATGACTCATGGGGGTGTCTGACCAAGGAAGTGGCGAACAATTGTCTACAGGGTGTGTCTGGCCAGGGAGGTGAGGAATAACTGTCTAACGGGTGCGTCTGGCCAGGGAGGTGAGGAATAACTGTCTAACGGGTGCGTCTGGCCAGGGAGGTGAGGAATAACTGTCTAACGTGTGTGTCTGGCCAGGGAGGTGAGGAATAACTGTCTAACGTATGTGTCTGGCCAGGGAGGTGAGGAATACCTGTCTAACGTGTGTGTCTGGCCAGGGAGGTGAGGAATAACTGTCTAACGTGTGTCTGGCCAGGGAGGTGAGGAATAACTCTAACGTGTGTGTCTGGCCAGGGAGGTGAGGAATAACTGTCTAACGTGTGTGTCTGGCCAGGGAGGTATGGAATAGTTGTCTAACGGGTGTGTCTGGCCTGGGAGGTAAGGAATAACTGTCTAACGTGTGTCTGGCCAGGGAGGTGAGGAATAACTGTCTAACGGGTGTGTCTGGCCAGGTAGGTGAGGAATAACTGTAACGTGTGTCAGGCCAGGGAGGTGAGGAATAACTGTCTAACGTGTGTGTCTGGCCAGGGAGGTATGGAATAGTTGTCTAACGGGTGTGTCTGGCTAGGGAGGCGGGAAATAGTTGGCTATAGTGTGTCTGGCCAGGGAGGTGAGGAATAACTCTAGCAGGTATATCTTGTCAGGGAGGTGAGGAATAACTGTCTAAACGGTGCGTCTGGCCAGGGAGGTGAGGAATAATTGTTTAACGGGTTAGTCTGGTTTGGCGGGTGTGCGAACAGATGACCTACGGGCATGTCTGAGACATAGGAGGGGGGGGGGGACGGATGACTTGTACATCTAGACGCGAGACTGAGCGAGCGAACAAATGACATACGAGCAAATCCGGCTCGGGGGATATTAGAAGATCTGATTCTTGTGCGTGTATCTCGGAAGGTGTGGGAACCAATGCCTCATGACACGGGAGGTGAGGTAATGAATGGCTCATTTGCTCCAACAAATATAATAATTTTAAACATAATCAGAAAATTTTAGGCAAAACCATCAAATATTGGGACTGACTTTATTTGAGGAAGGTTGTGTGGACGATCGATACAGACTAAGAAACTCGCCAGAGCATCCAAATTGACCCGCGAGCTGAGGACTAATCCATTTCTGAGTACACATGTAACAAATGACTCATGGCCATGCCTGGCCCGGGAGGTGGGATGGTTACATTCAACACACTGAAGCCAGCAATGAGTGCCTTGGGCCTCCTGTTACGGAGCGCGCTGACCTAAGGGAGGCCTATGCCTGAATAGAACACGGTCACTTTTTAGCCCCTTCATTAGAATGAATAGTGGGCCTCGTTAGGAGCTCAGGAATGCAGTAGTAGCTTCTTGGTGCCCGTGATGGTTTCTTCAATAGCCTCTGCGCCTACATCAATGAAATCCGATATTGATGGTATTTTTTGTTAATTGCCAATACATTCCATTTGTGAGTCTTCATCAGGGAACAAATGATCATATATAATGAATTTTACTTTATTAAATGATAACAGGAAAGTTGTGCTTGGTTGTGAACCAGCTACTCGTTTGAATTCATCATGTCTCCCAGCCCCAGCGGGGAGACTTAGTCTCTGACACATTGCCACTGTTGTTTCAGCCGAATGACGAATCATGAATAATTCGGAAATATTTCGAAACCTGATCACAAAAAGTGTCTGTCTGTCGTTCTCTGCCAGTCGATCTCTGCCAGTCGATCTCTGCCAGTCGATCTCTGCCAGTCGATCTCTGCCAGTCGATCTCTGCCAGTCGATCTCTGCCAGTCGATCTCTGCCAGTCGATCTCTGCCAGTCGATCTCTGCCAGTCGATCTCTGCCAGTCGATCTCTGCCAGTCGATCTCTTCCAGGCGATCTCTGCCAGGTGATCTCTGCCAGTCGATCATTCTGCCTGTTGTTCTCTCTCTGCTTGTCGATCGCTGGCCGGCATTCTCTGCCTATGTCTGTCTGTCCGCCTGCATCTATCTGTATCTCTCTCCGTCTCACTCTGTTTCTGTGTATCTCCGTCTCTATCTCTGTCTGTTTGTGTGTCGGTCCGAGTGTGTCTGTATCTGTTTTTCTTTCTTTCTCTCTTTCTCTCTTTCTGTCTATTGCTACGTTCAGACAAAAAAAAGTGGAACTCCAATAGTTTTATATTTTTCATGACTTGCAATTCATAATTTAAAAGTTCTTTTAGAGTACTCCTACACTAAGCAGATTTTTCTTTGAAAATAATTTTTCAAATTGTAAAAATATTTTCCGACGGTTATTGTCGTAGCGTGCGTCTATCTGTCAAACGTTCAGGATGCGAAGGCTTCATCAATTATGCTTGGATTTCAACGTTTAATAGCTCAAACGAACCAGGAAGAACACCGTACGCTGAACGTTACGTGTCTTACGAAATTCGTTTGCGTCTTTCTAAATCGGGCTCTGAACTTGGGTCATTTTTCAGGTGTTGCTCTTCACGCCACATACGAGAGCTGCATTTCAAAATGCGAAGGCATTTCCAATGAAGTGTGAATTCCAGCACTTGATAGTTTGAATCCAAGATCAGCATAATACGCAAAGCTAAACGTCGTCTCACATTCAATTTAGTTTTCGTTTTGCCAAAATCGAAATTCACTAGAACTTTTTTCATGTGTTGTTGCTCGTCCTGTCTTGCCCAAATTGCTTTCAAAATGCTATGGGTTCGACTTTGGCATGTTTTTTTGACGCTTAATGGCTGAAACTAAAGAGCAACGCCGTACGCAAAGCTCCATGTTGGTCTCCATCGTAATTCGTTTTTTTCTTTCAAATTAGGGATCTGAACTTGACGAGGTTTTGACTAACATTCGATACAGCTTTTTGGCTTTGAACCAATGTTCAAAATGCTGAGGCTTCGTCAATAATGGATAGAATTTGGCGTTTTATGGCTTGAACTGAACAAGGGAACCATACGCAGTGCTCCAGCTTAGCGGCACAAAAATCGTCTCTCCATAACCGAACTCTGATCTTGACTGTTCTTCTACTCACATTCGACACGGATTTTTTTATTGGGTCGAAGTCGAGGGTTCGACAAGAATACACGCGTTTCAGTATTGTTTGTAGTAGAGTAAATGACAGCCCCAAACGATGTTGGGTCTTCTTTTTGTTAAATCAACCTCTGGACTTGGGCTGTAACAATACACTGCTCATGAGAAGGTATGCTTCAAAATGCTGACGACTTCTCATGAACGCCAAAATGTAGTTTTGTCTTCTGAGAGGAATTCTACTTGGCCAAGGGCTCACGATTGTGCCTGTGCTTTCTAGTTTGAAATGCCAAGGTCTATTGTGCTGTTATTTGCACATTTCATGGCTCAAATTCGAATGAAAACACGCGCAGCACTTCGCGTCGTCTTTTTTCAAACTGCGTTTCTGTTTTTAAAAAATTACACTGAATTGCCATTTTGCTGGTCTATTCAGTCATCTAGCTCAGAACTTGTAAATTTTTCAGGTGTTGTTCTTCACGCTCACACGCTTCATTTGAGGGCCTGTTTACTACATGGCAAGTCATTGCCAATAATGCATGCATTTCACCAGTACCTTCATAGAGAGCAACACCATTTGTTCAGCGTTCATCCAAATTCATGCTCTGAACTTGTCAGTTTCCTGCTTACACACGAAACGCAATTCAAGGGGCATTTTCCAAATGCTAAGGCTTTGGTATTAATATCTGCAGTTCAGTACTTTGTGGAGTAAATTAAGTAACTGCATCATAATATTTTGTTTTTCCCTTATGCTGCAGCCTCTGAACTTGGGATGTACGCTTCTTATTCGCAAAAAAATCTCAAGATGAGAAGTTTCCAACATTTGAAATGTGTGACTTAAAACTTCTATGCGAGATTCTGCTCGTCCAAGGACTCGCGATTGTGATCGCCCATTCTGTTAAGCAGTTACAATAATGAATGTTGTAGGGGCCGGGTTGTTAACGTCATCGGGCCATTTAATATGTAATTGATTTGTTTTGTGGAACACATTACTGAAATGAAATGATTGTTTTACTTCATTCGAAATCGAATATTTGTTTCAGTGCGACGATTTCTTTTTAATCGCCACTCCTCCTGTCGTGTGGGTATCTATCACAACGGGCAGATTAGATTTAGAAGTTTTTTTTGGGACCACCCCGTAGGGGGAAGAGTTTTGATCTTGCCCACGTCGGTCGCAATATCTGTCAGCAGTACACAGCTTGCTGACGCAAGAATTTTGTTGCTCAAACGTCTTACCGTGTTCATTCTTAATAAGCAACAGACAATGCTGGGGGACATGATGGTTCTGTGGGGATTATTTCCCTTCCCACATTTAACATACACTTTTATCCATTATAATACACATTTTGATAATTGACACTGGTTTACACCTTCGAATCAAACAATCGGGTATGTAGCCAACACTTACGTCACTTGTGTATTGGAACTTACTT
>SDVV010042028.1:0-10379 GCA_016164225.1 Gammarus roeselii | reverse complement strand
CCCTTGCCCTCTGCGCCAACAATCCGCGGACTGTAATGGTTAATTGTTCTACTCATCCATCGCACAAACATTTTTCTGCGTAAGGGTTTTACAGCGCTGGGAGGGGGAGCAGAGGTTCCAGGATTCAGAGGGGCCTCTATAGGGTCCCACCGTTTCTCAAAAGGCTCCCAAAGGGTCTCAAGGGAGTCCCAAAGGGCCCCAGAAAGATCCAAGTGGACCACCCCAAATCCACCCGGTCTCCCAAGTCCCCCGGGCTCCCGAAACCCCGGGTCCTCGAGTCCCGCGGATCCCACGAGTACCTCCTCTCCCTGGGTCACCTTCTCTCAACCAACCTCGTTACATATAATAATAATGATAACAAATTTAAAATTCATCACCATGAAAAAAGGGCAGAGAAAAATAATAGAGCCCAAGCAAGAAGAAATAATAAAATACTAAAATAAAGTGTTAATGATCTATAAAATGAATAAGCATCCATCCACCCCAAGGATTAGATCAGGGGGCTTATCTCCACAGGAGCTCTGACTACTGAATTTCGATTTATTTTTGCACTTCGTTTCAATTTAAAATAATCCAAAATTCAAAATGTAAACAATAAACATAGTTTATTTGTGTTATTTTATGAAGATGATTTCTAAAGTTGTTTCAATTTTGAAATCTTCTGCCCAAATTAGAGTTTCATTCATCGAAAGTTCTCATGACTAATACGTTAAAAAAATGAAAATACGAAGAGTATGAATTCCCAGATGAACGGAGTAACCTTAGAAATTAAACCCTGGATAAATAAAAAATACATTTCCGAGAAGTATTGCATATTCGAATCATTTATTTAAACTCAAACAATTCCATGTAAACAGAACGCTCGTTGAGCGGATGCATACCTTTCAAATATTTAGATAGTAAAAAGAATACAAAGCTACAGAATGAGAAAGGTGGAACAATAATGATAATAGTGAGTACCTGGTCAGAGCGACAAGTTCATTAATATCATTGTAAAAGCCATTTTATTTACGGCAGAGTCCATTGAGGATTGACATACTCAGCCACAACCATATGAGAGCCAGAGTTCTTCTTGGATGAACGTATTCAGCAGTCCTTCAGGGATGAACATATTCATTCAGCAATCCTTCAAGGAAGAACATACGCAGCTGAGTCCTTCAAGGATGGACATACTCGGCAGAGTCATTCAGCAATGGACATAGTTGGCCCTTCAAGGATTGACATACTCAGCAACAACCATCTGAGAGATAGAGTCCTTCAAGGATTGACATACTCAGCAACAACCATCTGAGAGGTAGAGTCCTTCAAGGATGAACGTACGCAGCAGAGGCCTTCAATGATGAACATACACAGCTGAGTCCTTCAAGGATAAACATACTCAGCAGAGTCCGTCAAGGATGAACATACTCGGCTGAGTCCTTCGAGAATTTACATGGATGAACATACTCAGCTGAGTTATTCAGGGATGGACATACTCGGCAACAACCATCCAAGAGGCAGAGTATATCTGGGATGGACATACTCAGTTGAGTCTTTCAAGGATGAACATACTCAGCATTGAGCTCTTCAAGAATAGGAATACTTAGCAGAGTCCTTCAAGGATGAACTTACTCAGCAGTGTACCTCAAGGACTGACATACTATGCAGCAACCATCCAAGAGTCAAGGAAAAATAAAGGAGGGGCAGACTGCATTGGAAGTCAAGATATATTCAAAGGAAGTACAGGGTATTGGAAGCTATTTATTTAAGGTATTATAGACGCTTATGATTGTTCTTGTCATTGTACAAAAATCCTACGTATCTCTCTCAACTGCAGTACGTGGTTTGCTGAGACAAAGATGGCTACCCCAAAATAGACTACCAGAAGTTTCTCATCGTTGGGACAATCGGTGAAAAGGGGGGTCGACTAACAGCATTCCTCGCAGAGGGAGGGGGGAATGACGACGCTCGGTCCATATTTAGAGTCACCTTTAGAGATTCTATTATTTATAGCTATAATAATACCTGTATTAGCTAACTAGAACTAAACCAACAGAGTTAGCATATTGAAGATTGGAACCATTTGGTAGCTAGTGCACATATTAGACCACGTTGAAGACCTAGAAGCTCTTTAACCAATTCAGATGGCATAATTTCCTATATGAACTTTATTTTGGCACGCAAATCGTGCGGTTACTCCCCCCCAAGTGACCCTAAACAAAGACCGACATCAAATGCTGTTGAAGTAATTTGTTAGTAGTTACGTACGCACGGCCACACTCAGTAATGCAGAAATACATTGAAAAGGTAACTACACAACACATCTTACGTCTCCGATAAATACCTACCACGCTAGAGAGAGAGGCTAATTCTAGCTCATGGAGAGGAGGCTCGAAGACGATGCCTGAGCATGTCTATTGCTCATTAGCCGCTTCACAAAGGAGATGGTCTGTGTATGCGAAGATATTCTGTTTTTATCTGTGGAGGCGTCCAATTGGTTGTTACAAGCGCACAGCCAATCGAAAGCCGCCACGTGGTGCATTGTTTCCGTCGCGGGCACAAAACATCTCCCGTGTCAATGCACTCTTACATTCAATTGATTAATTTAAAGAATCTTTGGGACCAACCGTTCATAGTTCAACAAGACTTCAGATACAGACTGCTGGCAACTTCTTTCATATTTTTGTAGTACACTGATGGGGGAACACACGAGTAGAATTACTTCTTGGGGAGGAGAGTCTAAACACCGTACTTGATAGAAAGCACAACATCTTTACAAACTGAGCTCATCAATCGAGATCCGAGGAAATGAATATCAAGGAACGATTATTCTTCGTCGCAGCTACTTTCTGGTCATTTGCTGCTACCCGGTCTAGTCATCTTAGAAATACACGTACAAAATTCCAAGCTAGGATAGCTTTCAGTAGCCTCGTGCCCCTATTTATTCGATGGATAGGAGTACATGTGTAATGACAATGGATGACGTCGCAGAATCTGTATCTTCATCATGGCTCAAGTTCAACTAAAAATATATGATCTCTGATAAGAAAAGGTGCATGGAAGTTACTAAATTTGTACATATTTTGGAGCTACAAAATATCCTAAGGTATAAATAAAAATTGGGGCAACACTCAAAAATATCAATGGTCAAAATTAAGTGAGAAGAAAATGTAAACACTTGGGAACAATTTATTTTTCGGTAAATATTCGAACAAAAACCTGAATTTATGAACTAGCGATGTATGTATTGAGTTAATTTATGAAAAAATACGTTGATGGCAATACTTCCGCAGATAATCTAATCTAATACAATTAAGTCTCATTATTTGCTCTCGTGACCAATAAGATTTTTCTATATCGTGATGAGGTACTACTAGCTCTGCGCCTTCACAGCACGCGATTCAGGGCTTCAAGAGTAAACTGTGGACCTTGATCCAGTTATCAATTGAAACCACCATGAAGGTGTTCAATGTTCAAAATATTCAATGATTTCAAACACAACAAATACTTCTAACGTGTTAACTCACACTGCCTTTCTTAACAGCCGAGTCTTATCAGTGAAGTCTTTGCTCTGTTCGACTTTACAGAGTATTATCTACCATGCATCAAGCATCATCCCATCCGTATTATCTACGAGGACTGTGCATCAAGCATCATCCATCCGTATTATCTACGAGGAAACTGTGCATCAAGCATCATCCATCCGTATTATCTACGAGACACCCGTGCATCAAGCATCACCCATCCATATTATCTATGAGACACCCGTGCATCAAGCATCATCTATCCATATTATCTACGAGGCATCCGTGCATCAAACGTCATCCATCCGTATTATCTACGAGGCAACCGCGCATCGAGCATCATCCATCCGTATTATCTACGAGGCAACCGTGCATCAAGCATCATACATCCGTATTATCTACGAGGCAACCGTGCATCAAGCTTCATCCATCCGTATTATCTACGAGGCAAACGTGCATCAAGCATCATTCATCCGTATTGTCTACGAGGCAACCGTGTATCAAGCATCATCGATCCGTATGATCTCTGAGGCACCCGTGCATCAAGCATCATCCATCCGTATTATCTAAGAGGCACCCGTGCATCAAGCATCATCTATCCGTATTATCTACGCGGAACCCGTGCATCAAACATCATCCATCTGTATTATCTACGAGGCATCCGTGCATCAAACGTCGTCTATCCGTATTATCTACGAGGTACTCGTGCATCAAGCATCATCTATCCGTATTATCTACGCGGCACTCGTGCATCAAACATCATCCATCCGTATTATCTACGAGGCACCCGAGCATCTAGATTAGATTAGATTAGAATGACGAGGCTTTGTAGCGCACTGGATCCATCGTCCTTCGGGCGCCAAATGTCAAACCAGCAAACAGTGCTTCATCAAATTAGTATTTGTTTTCTTTTCTTTTCTTTTTATGTTTGAGTTAGGTTTACTACTGCGCGAAGTCAAAGTCCTCAACGCGGCGAACGTCTATGGTATGTACGGGTGTCACAAGAGGTGCAGGAACTCCTAAGATGCTGAGACCATAATATGGTCCCAGCACTACCTTCACTGCTTCAGAGCCCCAAGGATCCACAGTAGTCATCGAGGCGCCGGGCTACGCGCTCCAACACCTGCTGAGGAGGAAGATGAAGAAGAAACAAAAAACGGGGATCCCATGCATGAGATCTACACTAGGTGTAGGGAATTTCACGCATGAGAACAGCAAGAATGGAAATAAGAAGAAGGAATAGTTGTAGAAAAAGGTTGCATGAAAGAAAGAGCGCATCTTGGCTTTTATTTGCCACCCGAAAAGAGAATAGTTAGAACCGGTATGTGAATGTTTAAGTATGCGTGTCGGTGTGTGCGTGCATGTGTTTGTGCGCAACGACTATTAGGAGAGTTGTTAAGAAGGAGTCTGTGACAAGTTTAAGGAAATTTGAACTAAACATAAGATGCAAATGAGGTAAATAAAGATTAGGCAAATCATGATGGGAGAGAAAAGGAGAGATAGTGAAGGGTAAAGAAGAGGGAAGTCTGAGGGAAAATAAGCGTGTTCACCCCCCGGTTGAGCCGTTACTCCATGCTGCTCGTAAGCCTAACAGATTTCTAGGGAGGGGGCCCAATCATCAAGCATCATCCGTCCATGCTAGACAAACTTCATCGCTTTTTATAAAAAGTCAAATTTTGAAGACAATGGGGGAGACGCACGTTCAGTTTTGAACTTTGGCAGCAAGTATTACTCGACCGGCAACAGCTAACAACTCATGATATCAGAAACAGTTCAATTCATTGAAAAGTAAATATTCACAGTAGTGTGAATTTTGAGATGGACAAACACGTCAACTTAGGTCGCAAGAACTGTATGCTAAACAAGCAACACATTATGACTAACCAACAACTAATGTTGTCCTTTATGAATATGTTTCTAGCTACAGTGCTTGGCAGAACTCATCGTTGACGCCAATTCCTACTCATTGCAACTGCCTCAATCCCTGAAGCACACAATCACTAGTCACCACTTTCAGTATAAAGTGAACAAAGATGCATACACTAATGAGAGGAAATATCTTCCACAAGGTGAATTACGAACGAAACACATCTCTGTTTTTGCTGGAGAGGGTCGTATATACTTGGCACAGGTTTATTACGCATACAAAAATAGTTCACTCTACGGGTGCATTAGGATTATTTAAGCGTGTTTATGTGCTTAAAATATTCTCAAGTTTTTTGGCAGGGTCCCAATATAAAGGGCCAATCACTGCCTCATTTCAGGGATTCAGGACTGCAAATTATGTTTAGAATTGAGGCAGTTGAAATGTTGGTTACATGGTTGCATAAGATGACCAGCGACATTTGCAGATGTGTTTTACACGATCCATCGCGTCTATACTCTACTATTATTTCAGAAAGAACAAAAATATCAAGCTAGAATCCAAAATCAATACTGCAAATGATACGCGATATGTTTTGCAAAAAGCAGTTCAACTCATAACTTCTTTAAAGTATCATAGGCAAATCGGATCTTGGATCCTATTTTTTTCAATACCTTAATGTTATTCATTAAAGATAGTTAACAGGCCAGATTGCACGATGTGTGCAGGGCACAAGCTGCTATTCTGGTACGATTGTCTCATCTAACATTTATCAAATCAATATGAAAATAATAACATTGTTGATGATAAGAAGCAAAACTGAACAATCGGTAAAACACTGCCTTATAAGATGAAAAACCTGGCTTCCTTCTCTTGAAGGACAATACTGTATATTTGAGTGTATATATAGAACACCTCTAGTGAAATACACTGGATGACCCTGTTCAGTTTCTTCATAAGGCAAGTAGTACCAGGGAGAGGTGAAGTCCAATACACTACAGTGAAAGCTTTTGTAGGTATACAGTCCGATGATGCATTGGAGTGTCAAAAGGGTGGTGAATCTTGAAGCTGAAGTGGTGACACGACAGCCATGTTGTGGAAGGATTCCACTATAATTCACTATCCTTTAGTCGTCTCTCTTCAAACTGTGTTGCGGTAGTCAAAATGCTGCCGAGCCACTCTGGGTGATGCGATGTGGACGTGGAAAAACAGCCGAGTCACTATTATATTGAAGCCTCTCTATGTAATGTATTGGGGTAGTGAAAGAGCTGCCGACACACTATACTATTGCGGCCTCTCTGTGTGAAGTGTTGGGACTAAGATAGGACTGCCGGGTCTCTAACCTCATGCAACCTTTCTGTGTGCTGAAGCAATGCCCACCCTTCCTCTTGCAGCACAAACCAGTTTTAAACTCTACCACGATGCGTGTTCCTACCTCTAGCCACACTCTATTCGGGCCCTCCTCCTGGTTAGATGAAATGAGTACCTGCCTATACTGAAGTTTAGTCTGGTAAGCGTATGTCGTTAAGTGACAGTGCATCACCAGGTACAGGGCATCAACAATAATGCTTTGTCTAGCTTCAATCGAGCCATCCATCACCGTGCTTTGAGAAAGGTAGCTGTCTTGAATAAAATATACTCAAACCCTTTTATAGGTTCATCTCTCGATGCAATCTTAGCATGATGTATGAACAGCGAAAAGATATCTTGTACATCTTTTAAAATGTCTCGTGAATAATTTATTTAATGCTTGAAATATTTATAGGAAACCATACAGTTAACAAATGAATAGCCAAAAGCGAACACTGGTGATCTGTATTTTATAAAGCATAAAACACGAAAAATGTGATATAAGGCTAAATTTAATTAAATTGTAATAGAACATGTATAAACGTAAACTTAACAATGTCTTTTATCATCTTTGCTACCTTAGGCATCCCTATGATAAGACATGGCTAAAAAGATTGCAAGATTAACCTTACTCCGTACAATTGTTAGTATATATTATTAAAAATAAGTGTAGGTACGTTCAATAGAGGACACACATTAAATTCCTTTACTTGATCTTGTAATGCATTTATTCTAAATTTCAATTGCTAACTAAAAATTATTTTATAGAAAATGTGTTACAAGAAATGCAGCATGGCAAAGTGCTGGAATATATTGGTAGAAATGTTCCAGCGTTACAGAGATACGTGCGTACGTACATGCGTGCATTTTGGCTTTAATTCGAACAAATGGATGAACCCCATCTACGTTTCAACTAATGAATGAATACAAACGAAAGAAGGAAACGGTTTGGCAGGGCCCTGCGAATATAAAAAATAAGCAATAAAAACCCTCCCTAGAGGTTCTTTCCGGAAGAACTGAAGAAGAGGCGGGCGAGGACATCTAGGCAGCACTATATTCAAAACACTAGGGATCAATAGTGCTTGCATGAAGTTGATTCAATTGACCGCTGGGTCAATGGATTTAACATATTAATCATTATAACATGGAATTTCTGATCAACAAAACCTAGAATAACACTAATCAACAGACCGTACCATACACATAAAATTCCATCACACTCTAGTGAATGTACGTACCAAAAAATTAAGTAATACGTACCTACAAACACTGTTGAATAATCAGTGTCGTAATACTAATGAATAATGGTAATAATTTCTACTAGTAATGATAATAGTAATGATAATTATGAGACGATTCTGCACTCCACAGCCAGACAAAGCGATAAGCTTTGTGAGAAAAAACGACAGGAGCATACATGAACAAATCAAAATATTCTTTAACAAAAGCTAGCTATCACAAAACAAATAAGGTCGATGGCAAGGAAGATGAGTATGTAAGCTCTAAAGCTGATAATGTTGCAGTGTATGTCACCAGAGCTGTGGTTAACTAACCAGATCATCAGCACAAGCTGTGGTCAACTAACCAGATCATCAGCACTAGCAAGACGTGACCGAGCATTAGGTAACGGGATGGTGCTCGTCTTACGACATGCCGCGCCTGAGGTAACGTTTCAAGGTCAGCACTGGCAGGAGCAGATGACTGCCTGAACACGATGTTTTTACCAGTGAGGACTCATTGAATGGGTCTTTGAACAGGACTCATGAGGATGAGTACCACCTGTGCTAAAATCCATAGGATAGTTCCCCTGCAGGCATCAACTAGCATTCACAGGACAGCTTCTACTGCAACCTTTTAATGCCTTCATTTACAAGGCAGCATTTCCTGTAGGCACCAAGTACCTGTTCTAGTGTTCACAGGACAACATCTCCTGCTGGATCAACCATCTATGCTATCATTCACATGACAGCATTTCCTGTAGGCACCAAGTACCTGTACTCGTGTTCACAAGACAACATCTCCTGCTGGATCAACCATCTATGCTATCATTCACATGACAGCATTTCCTGTTGGCACCAAATACCTGTACTCGTGTTCACAGGACAACATCTCCTGCTGGATCAACCATCTATGCTATCATTCACATGACAGCATTTCCTGTAGGCACCAAGTACCTGTACTAGCATTCACAGGACAGCATTTCCTGCATGTACCACCCACTTGTACTAACATTACCAAGACAGCATCCCTGCAGGCTCCAACCACCCCTACTAGCATTTTCAGGACAGCATCTCCTGCCGTGGTCGTAGCAACGTGAGAGCGGTAAAGGATAACTAACGCTAGAGCAAGGGCCTCACCAGCGGCCCAGCCCCAGTACATTATTGTCGTATACGGCGGTAGTGGGGCGGCTTCTGGCCACAAGAGCGTCGTCCATGCTGGCTCTTCTGCACTTTTAAGGGAGGCAAATGACGTTTGAAGCGCCAGAAACCCAAGCGAGTAAACTCTTGATAGGTAAAATTCATCATATGTTAACTCTTGATGTTAAAACTCATGATATCGTAACTCTTGTTATGTAAAACTCTTCAAAAGTCAGCTCGTCATAAGGCTGATAGGTAACTCTGTTCACGGACATTGGTTTACAAATAAATCGAATAAACTACATTTTTTCTAAAATATTGTGTTATTTTCAGGTGACGTTATAACGGTGACAAGCATGGTTCATTGCTGTAAGAATTACTCTCCTCTCTAAGAGACCAGTCTGCGATATTTCTTCTCGTGCAACACCATTACTGACGTTTCAAAAACGTGCCTAAGACCACTACACTGAAAGTCTCCAGGCATCTGAGATAACTGTGACCAGACTATCCCAGCAGAGTCATTGCTCCTACGCAGTTGAGATTACTGTGACCAGAGTTACTATCGCCGCAGAGTCAATGTCACCAGGCAGCTGAGATTACAGTAAAAAGAATTACTATCGCAGCAGTCAATATCTCCAAGCAGCTGAGATTACAGTGACCAGAGTTATTATCCCAGCAGAGTTAATGCCTCCACGCAGCTGAGATTACAGTAACCAGAGTTACTATCGCAGCAGAGTAAATGCCTCCACGCAGCTGAGATTACAGTAACCAGAGTTACTATCGCAGCAGAGTAAATGCCTCCACGCAGCTGAGATTACAGTAACCAGAGTTACTATCGCAGCAGAGTAAATGCCTCCACGCAGCTGAGATTACAGTAACCAGAGTTACTATCGCAGCAGAGTAAATGCCTCCACGCAGCTGAGATTACAGTAACCAGAGTTACTATCGCAGCAGAGTAAATGCCTCCACGCAGCTGAGATTACAGTAACCAGAGTTACTATCGCAGCAGAGTAAATGCCTCCACGCAGCTGAGATTACAGTAACCAGAGTTACTATCGCAGCAGAGTAAATGCCTCCACGCAGCTGAGATTACAGTAACCAGAGTTACTATCGCAGCAGAGTAAATGCCTCCACGCAGCTGAGATTACAGTAACCAGAGTTACTATCGCAGCAGAGTAAATGCCTCCACGCAGCTGAGATTACAGTAACCAGAGTTACTATCGCAGCAGAGTAAATGCCTCCACGCAGCTGAGATTACAGTAACCAGAGTTACTATCGCAGCAGAGTAAATGCCTCCACGCAGCT
>SDVV010042027.1:0-10380 GCA_016164225.1 Gammarus roeselii | reverse complement strand
TATATGATTGTCTCTATGGACAGCACACAGTAGCCATTTACCCTCAACATAGGCTGAAGCTACATGGTACTAATTCAAATCATAGACAGCTATATAAAGAAAATACTTTTTCTAGGTTGTACTCTGAGCATATGAATAAAGAGAATAAAGGCAATTACTTTTTTTAGACAAGCTTGAGTGGCTTGAATAGTTTGGATACATTTGCATATGGTGTTACAACCACCTGCAAGTCATTGACAAGAAATATCACAGTAAACCATAAGTAGCAAATTATACATGTACTGCTTCATCACTTTTTTTACCGTTTTTGTTGAGTCCCACAAAGACTGTTTAGTGTGCTACAGTTAAAGTCATTCTTTGCATTAGTTTTAGCATATAAATAATTGATTTAACCAAGAAATAGCTACTATTATCTCATGGACATTCTCATAAATTTGTAGTTAGCTACATGTTTCGATCAGTTGGTTTCCTTTCTGAAGGATTTTTTTACACTACAAAATGTCCTTAACACAGATAATCATTTTTTATTGCTCCAGAAATTCTTTCACAATGATTCTCACCTGCATTGAGACGGGGTGCATTGTCACTCTGGGAATAGTTGAAGTCACCTCAGGATTTGTACACTCATTGTCTGCAGAGGCAAGTTGATTGGCAACATATTTGCCACCAGGAAATTGGATCTCTTTTCTTAGAGTGGATATTGCTATCTGTTCCTCATCTGAAGCAAAGTATGCAAGTTCTTGTAAAATAAGTTCCCTTTCAAGGATTGTTAAGAGGGGGGGATTATTATTTTGATATTGTGATGAAGTTGCAATCCCCAAAACGTCACTAGGATGATCATTCTTCTTCACTCTTTTGCCAGCCTTCTCTATTGACAGTGGAGATGTACAGCAGTCAATTTTCCGTTTCTTTAACCTTACAGCAGTCTGTAGAGCCTCATCACACTTAGTGATAGTATAGTCTGTCAGATCACCAAATGAAATCAATGATGGGGATGAAGTAGTAGTGTTGGCAGGAGAATGTTGGCCAGGACCAGCACTGCAGAGCTCAGTGCTGGCAATAATAGCACTATCCTCACACATTTGCTCTTCATGTTGGCCACGGCCAGCATTGCAGTGCTTAGTGCTGGCAATAATAGCACTATCCTCACACATTTGCTCTTCATGTTGTCCACGACCAGCATTGCAGTGCTTAGTGATCGCAAAAATAGCATTGGCCTCACACATTTGCTCTTCATGTTGGCCACGACCAGCATTGCAGTGCTTAGTGCTGGCAATGATAGCACTGGCCTCACAAGTCTGCTGTTCACGACTGGGATCTAACAAGCCAACAACAGGATTTGATGTCTTGGATTCACTGATAACCGGTACTCGACCAAGGGCATGGAAGATGTCTGCTGCACAATAAACACCTTTGTCCACTGAGCAATTGGAAAGGGTCAATCCACCTGATCCAGCAGCAACAAGTTTATTCTGTTTTCCCCATGGAGAACAGTATCCTAATAGGATGTTTTTGATAACAGATGGTTTCCAGTTACAGCAAAGCTTTTTAAATATTGCTTTCAAAGGCGTTTGCTCCAGGAGT
The DNA here is from genome assembly GCA_016164225.1 of Gammarus roeselii. Taxonomy (NCBI): domain Eukaryota; kingdom Metazoa; phylum Arthropoda; class Malacostraca; order Amphipoda; family Gammaridae; genus Gammarus; species Gammarus roeselii. Next base: position 8,796 of record SDVV010042027.1, on the reverse strand, counting down.
ACACGAGTAACAATGGCAGGATTGTTAATGCCAGTATTTTGAGCCAAAACATCCTGGATGATGTGGAGCAATGAATCTGCACACAAATAAATGAATTGTCTCAGAAATCAGGAAAATTAGAATCATGTGAATCTAAGTCACACAATAAATCCAAGTTACAATCCCATGTTCCTAGTCAGATTACCTATGTGATTTTATGTCTGCAGTTACAGTGGGTTAGTGGGCTTGGGAAAATTTGCATTCATGTAGCTAAGTTTAAAATAAAGTAGCTATGAGAAATTTGGTCACGTTCAATATGCTTCAAACATAAATAAAACCACAACCATAAAGAGCAGAAATAACAGATCATTCAAAGTTTACTGCATGCCTGTGGGTAGGTGTATTAGGATGTGCTGCAAGTGATGGAATGTGCACATTTAACTGGTGGTGGCCCATAAGAGGAGAGCCTCTGAGGAGTGGTTGCAGTCAGGTTGGTGGTGGCCAATGACAAGTAAAAATAAAAGAGGTGAAGTGGAAGGTGACAGCTAAGAGGGATGCTGATGCCATGTAGGGTAAGCACATGACATTTATATAAATGAATACTAAACCAGAATTTTGAAAGGAACAAAAATGATCTGGCAAGAAAGAGAGACTGGGAAGGAGAAGGTGATAAAAATGTAAAAATGACTGGTTTTTATTAGAGATTGGTGATGTATGCAAGAGAAGGGCAGAGTATTTTGATGAGTTGTTAAATGATGAGGACATCAGAGAGGCTAACAAGACTGCTGTGGGTATTGGTACACGGATGCCGGTCGTGGGAGTAAGACTGGAGACAGACATTGCTAACAAAGGGGTGCAGGAGGTGATGGAGGAGATAAAAGCAGAGGAAGCCCCTGTTTTGAACCGCGTTGCGCTGTATGCCTGAAGAGGGATGGAGTAATAGTAATCCAATAGCAGGCAACGTTATTGAATCTGTTTTGTGTTCATTGTGCCGCCAATTGAGTATCGCCGTAACCGCATTGGTCCGCTGTATGAGAATAAAATCGATAAAAATGAAGGCTGCAATTCCAGAGGAATCATGTAATATGTTATTGGTAAGTTGTATGGGAGAATGTTTATCAAGTACGTTGTACGGGAAAGTAATAATCAGGTGGATTAGAGACAGTACAGATGGTGCGATTGGCAACATACAGTGATGCTTCAAGAGCGGTAGAGGGTGTGATCAAATTTTTGCAGTCATAAAGTCTGTGAAAAGTACCTTGCAGGGAAAAAAAAAGGTTTCGGTTTTTAATGAATCTGAAAAAAAAAATGTAAGTAGTAGTAAGAAATATGCTGAAAGCTGTTTTGAGTTTTTATGTTGACAGCAGAACATGTGTCAGAGTGGTTATCAAGGCAAGAGCTTGGTTCACAACAAAAGTGGGACTTGGACAAAGTCATGTTATGTCTCTGTGTCAGTACAATCTCTACAAGGAAGGAGTGGTCAAGGAAGTAAAGGGGAGTGTAATGAGCGGAGATTTAGAGCTGTTGGAAGCAAATGGGCAGAGTTGGCAGTTGTGTCAGTTATTGATGCAGATGATAAGGCACTGGCAGCAGATTCAGAGCAGTTGTGTAGGCAAGTGTTGGAGTTTTTAGTGTGTGTGAAAGGAGAAAGCTGCAAGTTAACATGGGTAAAATAATATTTATGAGGAACCTTGATGCAAGCAGAATTCATGTCCTCCTAAATTGAGTTATTAAAGGAAGTTTAGTATTTCAAGTACCTAGACTCTCACGTGGAGAAGACAGAACTAGTGGAAACCAAGGTGAAATTGATAGCAACAGAATTGTGATAGGTGTTTGGTGCACTGAAGAGGGTTATGAGATGTAGGACGTTGGGTATGGAAGCCAAGAGAGGGTTGTATGAAAGGGTTTCTCACCTTGGTTGCCTCGAGACCACCCCACACCCCAGCAAGGCATGACAGGAGGCACAAATGCCAAAGCACACCAGACTGCAAAAGACCAGCAAAATGATGGAACAGAAAAAAAGGCAAAAATTTGTGCTTCAGGCAACTGATCATACAGCAGTTCTGTTAGTCACAAAATAAAACATACACCCACATATACACATACATACATACATACATATATAGATATGCATACACATACATACATATATACACTACAAAAAAAATACATACATGCTTACACACATCCCTACAAAAGAATTAAACTTCATCAGCCTAGTCAAAATCTAAAAATTTCTTGTACATCAGATCAGCAAGGGCTTGCTTACAGCAAGTGATCATCTGTCAACTGCACTATGTCAGCAGGCAAGCCATTCCACTCTTTAACACATCTCACACTGAAGGACCTACTGCAGACATCAGAAGAGCAAGGAGGAAACACCAGCTTCAGCCCATGACCTCTAGTACCAAATCTTGGAGCCAAAGAAAACATAGTTTGCCAATCCTCTGATTTCCCGTGCAAAATTTTCAAATATTTAATCAGGTCTGCTCTTAATGGAAAACAAATCCAGGCTCCTCAAACGACCACCATAGTCCATGCCAGAAAGTCCATCAATGTTTTTAGTCTATCTTCTCTGGACAGAATCCAGCAGCCTGCAGTCTCCACAATATCCAGTGTTCCAAATACAGGATGCATCCTCAAATAGGGGACGATAATGCAAAACATATAGGGACAGCATAAATTTTCTCATGACCTGCAAACAGTTGATCTCAACAAACAGTTGGCAAACCCACCAGCCTTTGTAGCCACCACATGAATATGATGGTGGAATTGGAAACTGGTATCTACACTGACACCCAAGTCTCCGTGTGTAGGGACAAACTTTAATACTCTGCCCTGCAGGACATGATGGTTAGCAGGAACCAAACCATCAAAATCAATACAACCTCTATAAAAACACAGCACAACACATTTATCTGGATTCAGTCCAAGGTTCCAAGACCATGCAACTGAGTCAACTGTATCCAACCCACTTTGCAGTGATTGGACACCCTGAGTGGCAGACTCAGTATGCTTGCGCAAGTATCTCAAGTACAACTTGTAGTCATCAGCAAATGCTTTGAACTTGCATGCAAGACTACTAGAGATGTGATTAATATAAATCAGGAACAACAGCGGCCCAAGGACAGAACCCTGTAGCACACCACTCATCACAGCAACTGGGCTGCTAACACTGCCATTCACACAAACCTTCATCACTCTGCCAGAGAGGAACGCAGAGATCCAAACTAGCAAAAAAATACAAGCCCCGAAGGATCCCAATTTGGACAGGAGCACAGCACCACTCACAACATCAAATGCTTCTGAGAAGTCCAGCATCACAACATCCACAATACAACCCTCATCAATCCACCTCCAAACATCATCATAGGTCAACAGCAATTGGTCCTCAGTACTACGACCTCTCCAAAAACCATCCTGATGAGGTGATGAAATATTATTGCTCTCAAGATACGCAGTCAACCGTGATACAACCATTCTTTCCATCAATTTGCAGCAAGCCGATGTCAAGCTCACAGGCCTGTAATTCAGAGGATCAGTGTGGGACTTGGCCTTGAATATTGATACAACCAGTGATCTGCTCCACGCTTCAGGGACCATTCCTGTCCTCAATGACTTGTGAAAAATCAAACAAAGAAGGAGGGAGTGCTCAACAGTTCCACAGTTCCACACTGGAACTGGGATCAAGAACGGAAAGGAGACGTTGGACCTCCAACCTAGGAAAGTCAACATCCCCCAAACTTCCTGCAAAGAACTGGAAAGGGGTTGGGTGGGTGGGAGCTGTACTGATAAAGACTCCCGAAAAAGGAGCAGCAAAGACTTTGCACATCCTACCAGGATCCTGCACTATTTCACTCGTTGGCAAGCAGAGAGGACCCACAGCTGGACAATCAATCTTTTTATTTCTCACATGGACGAGAAATGTGGATGGTCTTGCTGAGTTGGATTACTTTTCCAGGCTGAAGCAACTTGGCTTATTTTCTATAAAAGGAAGGTTTCTCAGGGCAGACCTTATTAAATACTGGAGGATCATCTGAAGGTTGGATGGTGGCGTCGACCTTGGGGGTATTTTTTGGAGAGCTCCTGATGCAAGAACTCGGGGTCATCCCTATAAGCTTTTGATGCCGGCTTGTAATACAGACATCAAGAGGAGGTTCTTTGGAGCACAATGTGTTCAGTTGTGGAACAGCCTCCCGAGTTCTGTGGTGGAGTCAGATTCCCTGGCTGCATTCAAGAGGTTGCTTGCGGAGTTTTTGGGTGATATTCTGTTTGAGTTTGTTTAGTTTGGGGTGGGTTCTTCTGCAGCGTGTTGGCGTCCTGGCTTTGGATTTGTCTGCTTTTTGCTATGGCGCTGGAGTGGTGGGTTGTGGTGCGTGTGTGTGTGTGTGTGGGTGTGTGTGTGTGTGGGTGTGTGTTTGTGTCTGTCCTGATGTGTTGCTTCTTTGTTGTTGGAATTTTTGTTTATATTTTTTTTGTTTATGTCATTCATGCGGATGGTTCATGTGATAGCCAATAGTGCGCACTAATTCCAGTTCCTATACTTGTGTTAACATTGCTTTTCTCAATAGAATACTGGCGCGCATGGCTGTGCTAGCCTCCCCCGGCTCTGCTGCTCCCCACTTGCTGTGGTCCTGCTGGAGGGGGCTGCAAAGGTAAGAGAGCAAAGGCAAAGGTAAGAGAACATAAGCATGAAACAGCTTACGGTTATCAGGCCTGTTTAGTAAATTAGACTTGTACTTCTTCCTGGAGTCAATGAAAAATTTTCTTTAGTGCCTGTTCAGCTCACTAAATATGCGTAATCTTTCAAGAGCACTGGCTGAGTTGACACCCTCTGACCCGCTTGTATGCAAGCTATGCCTCTGATCTATCTTGAGTGAGCAGGGGGTGCCCTCATAGCCCATGGGGGGCCAGAACAAACAGGCATGAGAGGTAAGAAACTTATCAATGCCAGACAACAACACCAACTGAAGAAAGGAAAATCTTCACACACTGAAAAAATAGCTAAATTCTAGCTCCCAGGCAATCTGAGACAGAGCCTCCAAAATTCTGGCATAATTCCCCTTGTGCCAAATATATCTGTCCCCCACAGTCACCCGCTCCAGCCCCTCCCCACTGAAGATATACTCTAACACAACAGGAGAATGCTGGTTGCAAGGCAGCAGCGGCCATACAAACACCTCACAAACACGATCATCCTCAGATGTAAGAATTGGCCAGATGTAGCCATCAATAAGGTCCAAGGACCAGTCAATTGTTGGTCAATTAAAATAACCTGCAAAATCACCTTGCCAGGGCAAAAGTCAGGAGGCTGGAGAGGTTAGGAGGTAGTTGTCCCAACTATGCTCTATGGGACTGAGACAAGGGAGCAAGAGCAGAAGAGAGGAGGAGGTTGAATGCAGTTATTTGAGCTGAAATGTGAGAGTCAGAAGGCTGGAGTGATGCTGAAAGATAGGATAGATAGACATTCAAATTAAAACAGGGATAGTGAAGAAGTTAGAGGGCAGAGTAGATTCACAAGGTTGGAGATTGATCAGGCATATGGATGTGGGGAGATGAGTGAAAAAGGTGATGAAAGCAGACATAGGCCTTGAATAGACCAGAGTTTGAGTGGATGGATGGCATGAAGCAGGCATTAGGAAGGAGAGACATGAATGATGAGGAAGCAAGAGAGCATGCAATGACTTTGCGTGAGTAAAAAATGTTTATGAATGGAAGAATTTTGATGCTGCCCTGAGGTGCAGAAACAGGGTGGTCATGGACAAGGGAGGGCCTGGTTACTTACTATGACGCAGCAGGGATAAACCAGTCAACACTATCAGGTCCGGCAGCTGACACTGAACTTGGGCTTCACCTTGAGTGTGTGTGTGTATGTATGTTGCAGGGTCACCTGGCCAAACCTCTTTGTGCCAAAGGGGTAGTTTGTTTGCATGAAAGTGCAAGTGAGGAGTGTGAGGTGCCCCTTGCCATCAGCCATCCCCTCATTTGAGAGATTCTGCCTAGTGTCTATTTGCGAGTGGGTGTGTGTAGGTAGGTAGGTGTATTTGTACGTAGGCATGTGTGGTGCAAATTAGGAGTGTCAACAAATCTCAAACCAGCACACATTTCCTCAGATGTGTGGTGTGTTGATCACAGATACTCATCATGCCCGTCAAATTACCCATAAACACAATAAACCACCAAACACCCTACTTTGATCACGATCACGTTAAATAACACTATGAACCCCAATGCATCTAACTAAATATTGTAGACTGTCGGCGTCCCGCGTGTATCTCTGCCCCGTGTGTGTGTCTGCATCAGCGTACCTCTCCGATTGGGGAATGAGTTTCATAGAATGTTTTTTACACTTACATGTTCATATGACTGTTGCAAATCTCTCGGAACCTTGTAATTCTCTCTAGTTTGGGCATAATCATGCCCCATATATGTATCTCTTAGGCCGTAGAGTTGTTAGAGAATCGGAATATTTATTTGTAGACTCGAAATTGTGACGGAGAACGGCAGGTGAGACTCGCGAGGAGACGCCAGCGGGGGCACGCACGGATAGACACGCCGGAGAGACGCGCGCTGAAGGAAACCCCGGAGACACGCGTGAAGAGACCGCGCGAAGTGACACGCGCGAACTCACCAACAAATGCGTTTGAGATGTACCATATCGCCAGATGGGCCAAGTTCTTTTTCCCACATGGGCAGCTAGTAGACCCTCTTATTTGCTGACCCAGAAAATCTACAAAAAATCTTTACTACATGCAGCAGCCGAGTTCGTGCTGCATTGTAAATTAGAAGTACCCATAAAAAAATCATGGTTAGGAGCTGCTTATCAAAGCTGAAATGTATATAGTTGCATTTGTAAATGCATACAAATATTCAATTATTTTGTTTCATTACAAAGTGGATCTAATTTCAAGAGTCAACATGAATCATCCAACATTTACATTAATCACAATCATGTTAAATGACTCTTTAGACTCCTAGGCATTGTTTTAAAAATTGCAAACATGACTGCATCCTGTGTATATCTCTGATCCATGAATGAGTCTCTTACGATGTCTCTCACACATATATGTTCCTCTGGCCCTTGCATATCTCTTCATTTTGCTCATAATCATCACTTGTATGTGTCTCTTAGGCCATTGAACAGTTAGAGAAGAGAATCCGAGCATTTGAATAGAACTGGAAGATATGTCTATAACAAGTTTTGGTGTCTTAGAAATGGTGTGTTTTGTCGCACATTGTTTTTGCCATACCACTGTTATGAAGCTATTATTTACTGCTAGCAACAGCTGGTCAATGCTGTGTAATGTCACCTCGATTTCACATATGATAATGTTAGAGATGTAATATTTTGTATAGATGGGGTGAGCTTCTATCCACCCAGGGGCAGTGAGTGCATGCTCATTCATGTCAAGTTCATTTGTCACACCACTGTCAACATATTGATTTACCACTAGTAGCAGCAGCTGGTCATTTCTGAGTAACATCATTTTGAATGCATTTAATATTTTCAATTGCATCATACTACACCAGGTGGCAGCACTATCTGTCTTATTGAAGTGCTAATGTTCACCCTGTGGTGAAGATTGAAGCAAATTTTTACCACTGTAACCAAGATGCACTGTATTATTTTCATGTTCAAGAAAATTTATCTTAGAGCCATTCCCTCCCAGGCCTCATTGAATGGGCTCTATCACCTGCCTTTCTGCATCCAATTGCCGTATTCTTGATACAACTGTATTATTTTTTTCTTGTAAAATATCTCATTTCAGCCTCCTGATGAGCTCATGAAACCTTACTTGAACTTGACCAAACAAAGGAAAGAAAGAGAGGTTTTGACCTCAGCACGTATCATGAGCAACGTTGAAGTTAGCTCCTCTATGCCAATGAGTGTAATTCAACTTGAACCAAGATTTACCACTTATGCAAAACAAACTCTTCTGTCGGACAACAAATTCAAACAATAAATGACAAATAACTTGACAGCAGTGATACCTTCAGCTACGAAAATACTATCTTGTTCCGTCCGAGAGTACCACCAAATACACCAAATACCAAATCAAGTTTCATAACAATCGGTCCAATAGCCTGAGCGTAGTTCATGGACGGATGGACACACAAACAGACGAGACTACATAATCATACTATAATATAGATTGCCTTCATATGTGCATGACCGTAGCCTGTTTTTGCAGAACCTAATACTATTGTAATTTCAGTGCTGAATGTGTTTTTTTTATTGTCCATTCGGAAAATTTATAAGATGCAATAATTTTAAGTACCCTCAACTTTATAGTTATCTCTTCACTGAAATTTGCCGATATAGATACCACAGAAATTTGCTGTTACTTTAGGATACCTTGTTGCATCCCTATTCTTAGCAAAAACTGTTCACATTCATTTGTATCCTGCTTTGCAAATGATTCCCAAGCTGATCTGAAATAAATCTTCAAGTGGGCTGGTAAAAACAACATGCTATTCAATTAATCCAAATTTGAAATACTAAGATATGGTCAAATTCTGACCTAAAAACAGGTTCTTGATATTTCTCTAGCAATAATACAGCAATTAAAGAAAAAAACACTTGCGTGACTCAGTCGTACAAATGAATTATTCAATGAACATATTGCAAAGGTTTTGGCGGTGCTGGTGGCCGCGGCGTTGCTGATGACCGTGGCGGTGCTGGTGGTCGCGGGGATCCTGCCGGCCGAGTTGGTGCTGGCAGTCGAGGGAGTGTTGGCGGCCGGGGAAGTGCTGGCGGCCGGGGAAGTGCTGGCGGCCGGGGAAGTGCTGGCGGCCGGGGAAGTGCTGGCGGCCGGG
>SDVV010042026.1:0-10380 GCA_016164225.1 Gammarus roeselii | reverse complement strand
GAGCTGCCAAGACGGTAGGAATGGCCCTAGGCATATAAATCATTACATTTTCATACTAATAAAACCATTTTTATCGGTGATGAAGCCTCTAGTATTAAATCCCTTTTACCTATGCCGAGAAAAAATGCTTGTCATTGGAATTTTCTCTTTACTACTTGTTATCGCTGCTATAAGGTTAAGGACCACCCTGCAGCTCTCTGTACCAGCGACTCTGCTTGCAAGATTTGTTCATTGTGTTCATCCACTCCTCTCGAGTCTGGTAGCTGTGAGGCGACCGACAAGTGCTGTGTTAATTGTGGAGGTGATCGCAATGCTCTGGCCATGACCTGCCTGTGAGATGATAGTGGCTTAAACAGATGAGAAAGTTCTCCATGCAGATGAGAGATTATGCATCGGTGGCCAAGTCAGCTGCATGTCGTAATTTTTTCTAGTCTACAGATTTAACGGCGGCTGCAAAATCGTACAATTGTATTTTGCTGGCTGTTCTGCCAAGTCGGTTACTTTTGCCTTTACTCTTAATACTCTGTTTTTGAGGAAAAAGATGTCCGATCTGTGCATGGGTGGATGCGTGCTTCCTCCTGCTTTGATACTCCTTTGTAAAGGCTCCTCCGTCGAAGCCTGTGTTGTTGATGAGCCTCTGGCGACGGCGTCAGGCGAAAGCAAAGTGGCCTCTCGTCTTGAGAGTCCACTCTCGTCTTGAGAGGGACATCACAAGTGATCTCCCTCTCAGCAGCACGGGTGCTGTGCCCAAGTCCTCAAGTTCGACAGCTGCTGCTGGCGTATTTAAGATCTTCACTATAAAGGGTAGCACTCGCATTGACTGCAAAGCGGTGTTAAATAATGCTTGTGCTCAGGGTAATGCAATTGTTGTACGCGATGACCAGGTAATTAACTTGGCAACCCTGTGTCAGTGTCTTAATTATTCGTGGGCGCAGAGCCCAAGGCAAGTGAGTTTCATAAGTACAAAATGACCGTAATCGCGGTCTCTCACGCTCAAAAAATTTTAAATTGCCCAAATTAGTCTTTTAGTTTCACCTTTGTGAACATCCGTAACATTGATCTGGATGTTCGCTATGTTTGAGGAGAGTTTTGTTCATATAATGATGTCACGAAGTTTATGTGTGACTTTTTGGCTGACCGTTAATCATTCCGTGGGAAAAAACACGAACGGATTCCTGGCATCCTGGCATTTCTCCAACCGAGACTTGCTTGAGGGATGGATCCAAATTGGATCCAAATACCCAACTACACTGCTCATCATACAGTACGAACCGTTGGTCGTGGCGGTGATGTCACCATTTTGATTACATCATGAAACCGGTCACTATTGTTACCGTGCCACTGACCTGTTCCTGAGTTGCGCTGTGTCCGTGTCATTTGGGGAGCTCCGAATGCTTGTCCTGGGTATTTATCGTCCCCCAGGCCAGTCACCGGCTGCTTTTAACTGCTATTTTTTTCCATTGTTAGATTGTGAGTCAGAAGCAGTGGTGGTGGGTGACTTTAATATTGATTTTGGTGCAACTGATAGACCGGCCTCTCCCGATCTGCTTATTCAGAGTTTCTCTTAGCTGAATCACGTCCCTTTATTTGAGCTATCAACTATGATAAGTTCTGTTCATGCATCAACCATCGACCACAACTGGTTACCCGGCATGGTTGACAGCCTTTCTGGAGTAATCAGGACCAAGATATTTGACCATTATGCTGTATTTGTCAGTATCCCAAGAGATACCGGGGCCATGGTGATGACTGCTGTGACTGCGCTTGCTAGGGTTTTTGACATGAATGACGGTCTGGCTGTGGAATTCAAGTGAGCGATATTCTGACAAGCACTGCCCTATTGCGATTCGCCGAGTGTCAGCAAGACGTGGCTGCCCCTGACTGCCTTGACTATAATGAAATGTGTTGAGCGTAAACACTTGTTTAGCCGCCTAGCAGCTCTTAACCCGGCCAATATGAATGAGTAAAAGATATATAGAAATGTTTTAATATATTCCATAAGAAATGCTAAAGTGGGTTACCACCCCTTTAAATTTGGTTCATGCATTATGGATCTTAGAAAACTTGGCAGGATATCAGTACTGGTGGCGGTGGTGCGATATTAGTACTGGTGGAGGTGGTGCGTTAACCGGAGTGTCAGTGACCGTTTGGTGTCTGATCCTGAAGAAGTTGCAGAAACATCAAACCTGTTCTTTACCATCGTGACTAATGACCTGGACCGTCTGATCCCCGCCGTGGACATTGAACCACAAAAATACCATATTAATTTGTCTGCCTGCACTATTGTCTGTGTTCCCTAACAAAATCCTTCAGGAACAAACAAACTCACCCAAATGTATTTCCTAGCTTTGTTTTTAAATTTGTCCGAAGCAGTGTCTCCAATAGTATCAACTCTAATTAATGCATCCTTTATTGAGGACGTATTCCTAGATGTCCTCAATTCAACCAGCATTATTACCTTTTATTAGAGAAGCAAACAAGACTGTGCCTATAACTGGAGACCTATACTATGCCTGAAATTTGTTAGCAAAGTCTTTGAGAAGGCAATGCATATCCGACGATCAAAATCCTGCCATCGCTTCGATTTATTAACACCCTCTCTATTTGGTTTTCAAAAAAATAGGTCCACAACTGGTGTGGCTTTTCACTTTATTGAACTTGCCTATGGTGTCCTTTACTTTAAAAAATATTTCATGTCGATACTCTCTTGATTTTTCAAATGCGTTTCACACCGTAAATCTTCCCACATTGATGGATCCGTTAGACATGAAGGGGATCAGAGGTTTTACATCTGGATTGGTTTTGCTCCTACTTGGTAGGCGGACTCAGTATGAGCAAAAGTCACATACTGAGCCCGCCGAAACCACCCCCTCCGAGGGTGGTTTCAGCGGGCGGGTCTCAGGGCTCGACCCTTGGGTCGTTGCCCATTCTGTTATACATAAATGATATGTCTCAGTGTACCACAAACCTACAGTTGATTCATTTTGCAGATGACACTGCTTACGATTGCACAGAGAACTGATTTTCATGACTTATGTAATACTGTAACTGAAGGCCTGACCCGAGTCGATGTATGACTCTGTGCCAACAGGTTATCGCTTAACAATGATAAGACCTCATACATGGTGTTCTCCATCAAAAAGTGGGAAGATGATTAGCGCATTCAAATCCGAGATAGCTATATTGCACTCACCAGAATAGCTAATTTGTCGATATGTTACTTGGCGACAAACTCACCTCTGAAAATTAGATTCGAAAAGCTTGTCTAAAAATATCAAGCTCTAGTGAAGTGAACTTGGTTCTTGTCAGGACGTGTTGACCAAGGTCAATTTGCTCCGGGACCGGTTGAGGGGGAAGAGACGAAAAGGACCTCACAGTTGGTCGAACTGATGTGCAGAGGTGATATACGCTTCCACAAGCTTAAAGATGAGAAGAGGAGCAGCAGGATCACCAGGCGGTCACTGAGAAGAAGGGGACGAGTTGGTAATAAACACCCCTGGCACGTAGGCAGGTTTGGATACGGCAACGGTAAGCATATTATTGAGGGGAGCCAAAAAATAAATTGCGGACAGTTACATCTGATGGACAATGAGAGCAACATGGCGAGTCAGTCTGACGGATTTTATGGAGGGCTTTATTTAAGGCAACAGTACCAAGTCGAAACCAGGCAAAGAGAGTTTCAAAAAAGCTTGACTGCATCCCCTGCCAGTCCCAGGGGTGCACCAACGGTTTGAGTGCATCCAGAGAGAGCTGGTCTCGGACAGCAGTCCACCTGGACTGCTCGTAAGTTTAGATGGAAGAAGAGAATGTAGATCGGAGTTCAAATAGGGAGAGTGGTAGATCATGAATAGGAAGGGAGGAATTTGCAGCCGTTTTGACTACGGCATCTGCACCTACAGTGGGTACCGGCTCACTTTTTGCCAGAGATTGAAAGTGAGCCGGTACCCACTGTAGGCGCACTTCAGAAAGAGGGAAAATGATGAGATTACGGTGAACTGCCTAAACAATGGAACTATATGAAGAAAGCCTGGAAGGAGCCATGAGGAAAATAACTAACTGCAAGTGAAGAAGTTGGATGGGAGAAGAGGAAATGAAGTGCCTGAAGAATGCTGAAAAGTTTGACTGACTGGATCGTGTGGTGAGATTGGAGAAGAAATAGAAAAATTAGGTTAAGATTGGTGACCACCACACCAACTTCAACAACAGCTGCCGGTACTCCCATTACAGAGTCATCAGTAAAGATGGTAGGGTGGTTAGGGGATGCAGTGGAACAAATGTCGGCAAATAATGCTGGGGCTCTACCCTCAACTGTTCCTATGGTTGCTGTTAGAAAGGATGTGTGGATGATGGAACAGAAGGGAAACCATAGCAGGAGAACAGAGAACACTTCCTGAGGAGAGGGAAGAGGAAGAGGAAATCCATGGAAGTGGAATAGACGTGAAGCGCTGTAAGGTAGCGGTGCCCAGTGGTGGCGACAAGCAAACGGGATTGAAGTCATGAAATGATCACACCCCAGAAGAGCACGGAAAGGTAGGTGGTCGAAAAAAAAGCTGAAGAAGGAACTACCCGCAGCGTTGATCTCGATGCAGATCATGAGGAAGAAGCCCAGTTTTGCTATAGAGTGATTTCAAATCAAATTACTATATGATTAGAATAAGAACTATAAAATTTATAGACAAAATTTGTCTCAAAAGGATTCTTACAGAAAAAAAGGGTATTGTAACCTGAAGAAGGCATTTCTGAATGTGAATATTTTTATTATTTTTGTTATTGTGAGTTGTAATAGAAAATAATACAGAAAGAACAGTGTTGGTCAATTATTAATCAGCATTTTGAAGGTGTCGGCTAAAATTGAGGAATCGTTACATCTCTACCTATAGATTCCATTACTCCAAGTAGCCAACTACACATTCGAAATTGCACCATTGCATATTGTCCAAATATTACTCATAATTGAAGCACAATAGGGATTGCTGTTATGAATGTTAGCATTGTCGTATGTGATTTCCATTGAGCCTGAAGACTTTATGAACAACATCATAAATTTTACTGCCTTTATTATCCATAAGTATAGGATCACTTATTACTATATTCATATTGTGCCTATGAGCCAATAATACAAAGTACTGTGTGAAACTTTTTCTAAATGTCATGGCATATGCCCAAAAACATAACAGTTTACAGTATTCATGAAATTAAAATACTACCAGCTAAACAACTTTTAAGAGCAGGATATTAACTTTTAATTATTTGAGATTTAATTCAGATGAACTTCAGTGAAATTAGGTACTTCTTTGAACTGGTCTACACAGAAATGTTGAGGAGGTCCATTGGAAACGCAAACCAATGGCCTGATTAGATTGAAGGGTCCAGTCATGAGTCACCGTAGAGTGTCTTATGAAGAACACTATCTGCGCTACTGGGCAGCGCCCAGACCTTAAGGTAACGTAATACGTAATAGGGTATATAGTTATATAGTAAATGAGAAATTGACCCGGAATAATATGCTAGAAATGATTCGTTACTATCTATATTGCTTTTAGTATGCAAACTACCAAGTAGACCACCACCTACTGATAATGGAATATATATGTCTTGATTGTGACCTCAGTACTAAAAATAGTCTGAGTGCCCAATGGCTGATGGCTCTTGATGCAGGGATTTGCATCTAGCCTCTAGAGCGGGGATTTTTTTGTAGAAGGGAGTTTAAAAATTGTGCTGGTACATTAGCATTGTAACATCAAAATCTATCTAAATAAACTGTCATGATTTTATTTGTGGGGCAGATGATTTTCAAGAAAATTTCATATTTCCTGATCGATCTAGTAAACAGCGTGGGCTTTCGATATTTATTATCGATAAATACCTCGCTGCCAACGGATGACTATGATAGTTTTGTTTCTGATGCCGTTTCCTTGCTGAGTGGTGATTATTTATGTATTTTAATTCATCGTTGTAGCCTAGCTAATAATTTTGCATTCAATGGAATGCGCCAGGGTGGATGAAGCGCTCATTTTTAATAATACAGTTTACGACTAGTATCACTCAGCAATAGAATCAAGTGCACTATATTGAGACAGTCCAACGTTGTCAGGAATACTAACCGAAACCTAGTTTTAACAAAATGAAGGCAACTCTACACCAAAAAATTTGCACAGAATCAACTCTCCATTAGCGTCACTATGGTAAAGTCCAAATCACTTCCTATAGAATATATTTCCCTCAAAACCACTGCAGCAGAAATGACTGCGCTGGCTCGGGGTATTCGCCGATACATTCAGATTCCAATAGGAATGGCATGGGACCGGACGCGGCACCATGCCCATGTTGCCACTAAGTGGCTATCAGTGATATATTGCAGCGCAGCAGCCCGACAAGCCTTCTTGAATTCCCCGTGCAACCTGCAAAGCCTACTCACTGACCTAACCTACCGGAAAAAGAATATCGTTTTCAGAAAACATACCGGACTACACAAAGTTATCTAAGCCCCAAGCATTTTTGTAGGCGAGGTGGTCTCTCCACCCCCAAACACACAGATATAACAATACGATTACGTAGATACGCGTTAACTCTTTCCGTTTCTGTACGCACCAGTACGAGTATATTCCACAATCGAAGCATGCATTTGATTTAACCCTGACAAGATCAATATTTTCGCATACGAGGGCTTGCAAACTTACCAGAATCGATGATGTTCAAGCTCTTCTGGGGAGACTACGATGACTCGCATTGAGGTTCTGGTGGAAATAAGGCTCTCATAAAATCAGATCAAATCCAATAGGAAACTCACTGTATTAAATGCACTGTATTAAATGCAGCATTAGGTCTGGATCCTAAACTCATAAGCCTTAAGCCTCTTGTCCTGAGAAGATATCCATCATAGATTAGTTGCTCAACCAACTCGCTCCAGTTGAGCGTCGATTGTGCAGTGCTGTGGTCCAGGTGAGGTAATCTGGGCGGAGGGTGGTGGAATGGCTTGGATTCATGAAAAGCTGCAGACAGCTCCTGTTTTAAAGACGGGTACCTTTGTAGTCATGGCCTGCCCTGCTTTACATGAAATTACATTATTCGAATTGGTAACAGTATTATTTCCCTGAAATAAACATAACCGCATTTACCATTATAAACTTCATCCGACAAGATGTTTATTACAAATAAATTTGTAGGTAGTTGAGTCAAACTTGACAGCAATTACATTGCTAGTTCATCCCATCATGAAGGGGGATATGAGTAGTGTAAAGGGGTACGTACATAGCCCTGGAAATAGGGGGTACGTACATAGCCCTGAATAACAGGGGGTACGTACATAGCCCTGGAAATAGGGGGTACGTACATAGCCATGAAAAACAGGGGCTACGGATATAGCCCTGGATGGTGGGTAGGGGAGGGGAGTCAGGCGCGCGAGGAAGGGACTACGAAAATTGCCCTGTGAAGAAATTAGATAGGCGATAATTAGGGGTACCAAGAATTGCCCTGCGAAGGAATTAGATAGGCGATGAAAGAACCGGAGCGAGAATTGCCCTGGAAAAACGTGGCGCGAGAATTGCCCTGGAAATAGGGGGTACGTACATAGCCCTGAAAAACAGGGGCTACGGATATAGCCCTGGATGGTGGGTAGGGAAGGGGAGTCAGGCGCGCGAGGTAGGGACTACAAAAATTGCCCTGTGAAGGAATTAGATAGGCGATAATTAGGGGTACCAAGAATTGCCCTGTGAAGGAATTAGATGGGCGA
This sequence comes from Gammarus roeselii, assembly GCA_016164225.1. Lineage (NCBI taxonomy): Eukaryota > Metazoa > Arthropoda > Malacostraca > Amphipoda > Gammaridae > Gammarus > Gammarus roeselii. Next base: position 2,648 of record SDVV010042026.1, on the reverse strand, counting down.
TAATTAGGATGTATATTATTTGTTAATGTGTCTGACTCAGGTGCTGTATTTCTCGGACATTGTAGTTATATGTTAAGACAAATTGATCAAGTTAGTTACTGATGCTTCATAGAGATACCAAGAACGCAGGTTCTTTGTGACTCGACCGAATATGCTTTTAGTGAAGGAATCAGATAGACGATAATTGGGATGTACATTATTTGTTAATGTGTCTGACTCAGGCGCTGTATTTCTCGGACATTGTAGTTATATGTTAAGACAAAATGATCAAGTTAGTAACTGATGCTTTATAAAGATACCAAGAACGCAGGTTTTTTGTGACTCGACCGAATATGCTTTTAGTGGAGGAATTAGATATGCAAAAATTAGGGGTGCCAAGACAACCCTGTGAAGGATTTAGATAGGTGATAGTTTGTGACTCCATGTATGCTTTTGTGAATGAATTAGATATAGGATGATTAGATCTTTGAACCTTTTATCGAATGTATTGGTGAGGATGTATGTTGTTTGTTGATGTGTTTGACTCAGGCGCTGTATTTCTCCGACATTGTAGTTTTATATTGAGACAAATTGAACAATTTAGTTACTGATGATACATAGAGATACCAGGAACGCATGTTCTTTGTGTGTCGGCCGATTATGCTATTTGTTAGGATGTATATTATTTTTTAGTGTATCTGACTTACTCGCTGAATTTCTCGGACAATGTAGTTATATGTTTATTTTCTTCTATTCTGGTATAGTGAGTTACTTACGATACATAGAGACTGGCCGTGACAGGTGGGGGAAGAGTCGAGGGGTCGACCGGAGTCAGGCGGTGTTCAAACCGCAAATGACAATTAGTGATTTATATCTCTTGATGTGCTGTCACACAGTGATCTTATCTCGAGATATTTTATCCTCTTGGGTAATTTCAGTTGCCTTACGATATCTTTCAGATCCCTTTCGGTATCGTAATGCTTTTATTTACGATTGCTTACGTACGAATTATAAAGATGTAGGTTATTAGGTCTTGTCAACGCTATGTTTGTTATTGAATGACTCATTTGAATAGAAGTTTTACTGCTCAAACCTGAATTGTTCGGATATTCGATGTAGTTATGCAAGAAATATGGGTTATTTATTAGGAGAGCTTAGCTAGTTGTGCTTTATATGACTCATTTCAGAGGATGTTTGGTGGAGTTTTTTAGCGGTGAGATGCTTGATGTTGAATATAGGCTATGAACATTTACAGGTTATAACATGTTCATGTTGACGTGCTTCATCATTTTATATGAAAATGTCCTATTTCTGAGTATAGCTCTACTTTTTTTTCCTAATACTGTACCCATGTGACCTCATTAGCTGGTGGATCAGATGCAAGATATGTCTGAAGTATTATACGTGACTGGAATAGGTCTAGAAATTTGTTATAGATTTTAATGGTATCGTAGTAAAAAATAGCGTTATTTTCATGATCTCAGAGTTAAATGTCAGATATTTTGGAGGAATGTGTGTTTAAGAGGTGCAAGTCCATTATGCATCTTTCTGGAATTTTTGTTATTGATCCCCTGCAAAATTATACAGTATCATTTAGAAGACGGTTTACTGAATGGAGGGGTCCTAGACCATTTATGGTTTGGCTACCCTTCACCTAATGCAATATATTTATTTACGATTGCTGAGGGAGCTGTATACAACTTCCATTTAGCTTAAAATCTATCACATTTTCAACGTAAGGCAAGAGGCGTTTAGTGCATTTCAATGCTAGTTCAATCGAGTTAAATTTAGGATATTGCAAACAAAGATTTATAAGGTATATTATTTTTATTGACAATAGATTTTGACATAATTATATTTATATACATATCTATACATGGGAAAATCATTTTAAGAAAACATAACTTTTTCACAATGAAATTTTCAATGTGAGCAGCTCGGCAAAACGTGAGAGTTGACTTCGAACACTCTTCTCTTGTGTCATCTTGATCCTTGGTACCAGTGACAGTCTGTGGGTTCTTTATCAATGACGATTATTTATTCCTCACCTGAAGTTGTCAACTCGTCATATCGGTGTAGGATTTATCATCTGGGTGTGTTTTTTTTCTCTGATCTATTGGTGTTCTAGACTAACACCCTTAGTACACATTTTAGGTAAACGTCGACCTATGGGAGAAGTGTATGCAACACTTGCAATCCTATCCTTGTAACCAAAACTTTGTATTTAGTCATCAGCGAGCTTTTAATGGACGCTAATTTTTTAATTGCTGTTACATGTTTATGACATCGAATCGTTTCAGGTTTCTTCTTGCTATAGCCTACATTACCATTAATTATGTTCCCGCAGATTTTCGGAATTTACATAATTCTCCTAGCACTCAAACATTTGAGACATGATTCTCTCTCCTCATGTTTCATTACCAATAATTTTGAAACAAAATCAAAAATACATTTGATTTTTTTATGCAATTTTTAACTTCTTATACTTGTCACTTTTTCATTACCCCATTTGATATTTCGGATTCCTTCAACGTTTGTAGGTTTTTCTTCACATGACATATCCTCGATATCACTGTCACTGTCACTGATATCCATTCCACTGAAAGTATCCCCCGTTTTCCCCTTATTTTCATTATTTTCAATTTCGGCCAAGGTTTGGGTATACTTCC
>SDVV010042025.1:0-10380 GCA_016164225.1 Gammarus roeselii | reverse complement strand
TATGCATATATTTACTGCTTTCTTTCACCCACCCATAATAAATTATGTTTGGTCGCTTTGGAATTTAATACTTTTCGAGCATTCTCAGCACTGCTGTTTTGTTGAAAAATAAGCTCAATGATCGCAGTGGTCACTATTCAACTTTCTTATAGTTCGCATGATTTGTCTAATGACCGTCTTCGAAAAAAAACGTCTCTCCTTAAGTGATTTGAATTGCTTTGGTATCCAGGTCGCAGGTTATTTTATTTATTTTCACTAAAAAACGACTGTGCTTTTATAGGCGGAAACCAGAATTTTCTTATTCGAGTTCACGCAATAAATAGACCCGCATATTCTTCAATATGGTGTCGTCAGGAGTTTAATCACTGAGAGTTTTCGAGTATACACATACTGAAGTATCTTGGGTTTCCCTTTATTTCGGGGCAAATTTAGAGTGTGTAGCTCATATGAAACATAACTAAATTTCTTCATGGAACACATTTTTAAAATAGTGATGAGTGAGCACACTAGGCCTTAAATAACCGGTGGTGTTGCCTCAGTTTTCATCCCTCCTGGCACCGTCAATGCCATTACAAGCTCTGTCCGCATCTTACATCCCGGATACTCGCCGTATCGGGCTAGCAATGAGGACTGGCTTGCTCTTTGCCGCTATCCCACATCATTGCACACTATTCAATGGGACGGCTTGGGCCTGCATAGACAGGCACTAAATTTGTCCAGCCTTCCGCCAGGAGTTTTTTTAAGCCCAGTGTGCCTCACTAAATCATTACCACCAGATAATTTCGAAAAATCAGACAAGCCTGTGGTCATGCATCGATAACTTAAGTGATCGTCGCCTTATGCGTGATCTGTGAACATACAAAGATCAATGGCAACAAAATTTAAAAGAAAAAAATTTAACCCGTCCCATCACCCATTCAATATCTATATTAATTCGGCCAGTGGAAAATATAGGAATATTGTGACCATTACAAATTATTTTGCTCAGGATCAGGGTGGTAACCTTATTAACAGATATTCCTCCAATCTCATCCAAGACTTTGAATTTATAACGTAACATCAATGGACTACCTCACTCTTAATTATCCAACTACATCTTTTCATAATTGGTTTACGATCATAAATTTTCATGAATGATTCAATCTTTATTCCATTATAGACGGCCTCACCCATAATTGATTTTTTTTCATACTCCTGAAGGTTAAGGTTGGAGTTTCATTCAAAATGAATTTCTTATTGTGTTTCCAAAAGTTAGTCATGAATAGGTCACTTTTCCTGAAAATATTTATCCCACGAAATATTATGTGGAGCACACTTCGGCTCGTACCCAGAAATTGTGCAAAAGGAGAAGGGCAAAATTAGTACGAAAAAATAATATTCACACGTTATTTATTTACCAGTACAGTTAACTCTTGCACACTCGATTGCATGCACACTCACACCCTGTGATGTGTGCTCATTCGACGAGGTCAATATGCGAACACAAAATTAACTGCCCATAACGTTCGAAAATACGTTTGATGGCAGCGAATTTATCAAGCGATTTTTACCTTGCCAAAGTTCAACCCGTTCTTCACATGCATCCACCAGACAACAAGAATAGATCCTGGAAATTAGAGAAAACATATACATGCAACTTGAACTCCTCGACCACTCTCGTCGAACCATCCGAGATCAGAGATCAGTCAGCCATCATCCAAAATTTAACGTGTCTTTGTAGCCAAAATATGTTGAGCTATGAACGTCCTTCAATAGCGACTCAAGGGTCTAGCACCATAATTATATATCTTTCTCAATTGAATTGGAAAATTCCCTTATTTCATGAGAAGTGATCGAGAAGAGTTCAACTGTTGCCTTCACACAACCCTATTGATGGCGTGACGCATTCTAGAAAGTTTAAATTATTTTGAGTTTCCACAATAAAAGTAGCAAAATATTATTTATTTATTGAGGTACGTTCTAATAACAAAACGATATAGCCACCATCATTGTGATTGCACTACACCAACTAATTGGGGGGGAGGGGGGGGCAGCTGTTGAACTATTCGAAGCTGCCTGAGACAAATCAATAGTAGCGCAAATAAATCCCGTGTGCAGATGGTCACATAAGCAGTAAATTTAGGCGAACGAAGGGACTAAGTGTCTCCAAGAAGACAGATTAGGTGATACGAGACTGGGTGATTTTGATAAAGCAAGTCTCAGTTCGTTCGTGGATTTCGAATTCAATTTCGACACGATTCGAAGCAAGAAGAGGATGAGCATCTTAGTCTAGATCTGTCTTACCTACATTTTCCCTAAATGAATAAATTTAAAAGACTTGTGGTAGAGGTTAAATGGTCTGTGTTTGTACTGAATTATAATTTTCGTTTATTATGCACTGATACGTAATTAAATAATTAATATGGGAGTGATGGACTATCTTATTTTGTGAAGAGTCGTTTTGGTGTATATGTGTTAGCGTTCAGTTTTATACGTGCATGGACTTTGATAATAATGAAAACTTGCCTCCCTAAACTTGATTTTAGTCTATTTTTTTGACACCCAATATAAATTCCCCCAATCCTTGTTTGAAAATTCTTATATTAGCCGACCATTGGCGAATTCGGGACGACAAGTATATGTTTTGACAGGCACCGGGGCGTCACGGATGAACAACTCTCTGTTCAACTTCCAGTAATGAGAATCTAAAAAAAAACTACGAAGTGTGGTTCTGAGTTAACAAATTCTAGGCATGAAGCGACACAATCTATGCATTATTGTAGGAGCCTTAGCGTTTGAAATTTCCCTCTTAAAGTAAGGGCAAAGCAGGAGCTGAAACATCATTGATGGCAAACTAAAAAAAGGTCAACTTCAGAGCTCGATCATCGATTACCGAAAACTAATTTCGTTAAATAAATATGAGCACTCCAATTGGTGCAATTCTTGAGTTTTTGCCATGGAGCGTAGTTGTTCATGCGTGATTGATCTATCGAAATATTTGAAATACTGATCTTATGTTAGGAATAACAATGAATTCGAAGCTTGAGTTTGAATAAATAAAATGAACATAAACATAAGCAATGGTGAGGAGATGACGCCCTTTCGTAATTTAGTCGTCTAACGTTATAATATGTGAATATTTGAAGAAGTCTTCTCATTATAATTGTTAAAATGAGGTTGGACCAGCGGGCCGACTCAGCGGCTAAAAATATATATAAAATGACGCAACCATAAGTCTTCACTTTCTTGAAAAATCATTTAAATTTTATGAAAGTTTGGTCGTATGTGCCGTTGATTTTTCATAGGATTCTTCAGGGATAGGGGAACCACCTCCAAAATGAGGAAGGCCGCTTCCTAGGGACGTACTCCGCGGTACGACACATATAGCACATTACTGTCACGACTGTTTGAAGTTGAAATATCCTCATTCTCAGCGATAATTCACTTGGCACGTGCAAGTACTACACCAGAAACTCATGCCTTCCTTCGCATGCAACACTGTCACCTGCCAGATCCTTCGGTGGGCAAAAAATATTCAGGAGACTTGAATGCTGATATGGAAAATGCAACTATGCGATGGAATATAAACAACTGAAATGATTGACTTACATTCACGAATTGGGATACACCTTCCATTGTGCTCCATTTTAAAAGGGAGTGAAGTGTCAATGCAAAACAATGCCTCCTTGAACACACAACGTCATCATTTATCGTCTCTTCCTTAAAATACTGATACACCGAACCTCTTCCCCACAGCACAGTCTTCCCTCACCACACAACACAACCATTTCCCATCTCTTCCACAGGCACCTAACTACACTGTACGAAATAAAGGTCCTTATCCAGGTAGAATACAGGGTATTCCTGATTCACCAGCAAATCGATGAATTTTCCTGGTCAGATCCAATTGAAATCTCAGTCCGACATTTTTTGCCCGGGACTGAGCTTCACCGAAACCATATTAGGAACAATTAAACAAATTGCTAGGGATACTGGATATTGTGAATGATCGTGAAACAGCAGAAATTAAAACACATTTGATTTCATATTAACTTTAACTTTGTTAACATTTGTTCGTTGTGTCCTGTTATACATTTTGTCCATGTTACCGTGCCATAATTCAAGCAGCTCAATTTTATAACTTTCTTTTTGCAATTTGACGACCAGGCAAGGAGATGGACAAGCCCGAATAAACGCATTATTCATCAACAGGATTCTCTGTTCCGTACGAAACATCTGTTAGATTGATATTCACTGTACTCCCAAATCCCTCCCTCAGCACACTGCTGCGTTTAATGCACATCACAACAACCTACTTCCCATCTGTCCCCTATTCACACTGCTTCCAAGGCCACACATAAGACCGACTCCCCACCCATCTATCCCGTACTCTCACTGCATCCTTCGTCACACAACACTACTACTCCCCATCTCCACCCACAACCTTGTTTCCTTCAAAACAAAACACTTCTACTCCCCATCTTTACCCCCCCATCCCCCCGGCAACAACAAGGAAACCCCCGCCAATTCCCTCCGTCCTTCAGTTCAATTTGAGCAATTCAGTGTGTTTGTTCCGCTGAGTCATATGGTTGGTAAAGACTGTCCGGATGGAGAGATTGTCTTTGGAGTTGCCCCATATTGTGTGCGTGTCCATTATTGTATAAACTCTGTTGCCCATTATTGTGTAAACATGTTGCCCATTCATATATAAACATTGTTGCCCATTATTGTATAAACACTGTTGACCATTATTGTGTAAACATTTTTTATTAACGTATTTTTTAGTCATGTATCAGACTATGATATTTGTATGTGCCATTTCATCATTAGGCATGACGCTGTTGAAACAAGATTTTTTTTCTAGATATGGTTAACCTCACATGAATTATCTGACAAACATGTCGTTTTATTTGTTTCGGATGCATTAGTGCATCGTCTTCTCGTAATTTCATTTTGCGCATGTCCATTTAATGCATAAAATGAAAGCTGTGAATAGGTATCAATTTGATTGAACAAATTCAATGTCAGTCGTTAAATGTGTTCCACACCTATATGACGCGTTCAATATATTCTATTCTACGCCGCATGCTTCCTCGGATACATACATTGCCGTCATCTGATTTGCCGTTTGCCCATGCAATCCCTCTATTTATTTACTGTTGTTTCATTTGCCGAATGTATGAGGACCATATTGCCATGAGCATACCCGTCTTTTCATTTGCCACGTTTCCAACTAATATATCTATCACCTCTCTTTTCCTCTGCCGGAAATCCTTCCAATATCTCCATTGCCTGGCTCTTCATATGCAACATGACTATCTAACACATCAATCACCTGTCATTTCATTTCTCGCATAGCAATCCGATGTCTCTATAGCCTGTCTCTTCTTTTGTCGCATGCCCATCTAACACGTATCCATTTAATATCTATATTGCTTCTCTCTTCATTTGATGCATGCACACATACCACATAAATAACCTGTCATTACCTTTGCCGCATATCCATCCAAAATCTCTAATACCTGTCTCTTCATGTGCTGCATCCCACATAACATCTAAATAACCTTCATTTATTGCCTGCTCATAATTTGTCGCATGACCGTCCCATCCCTCGCTCCTCCTTTTCTCTCAGTCACGTGACACTTGCTCCAACTTGGGTGTAATCAGGTGGAGGTTGGCTAATGAGTGGTCATTATACGGATTCCATCGTTGGAGAAATTAGGACAGTATTCAGGGCGACAGACCAAGAGGGCTGGCTGCGATATTGTTGTGAGAAAACCAACGGCAGTTCGGGAAGGAAGTCAATACGTGGGAGGGGAATTGATTTATATTTAAAAATGTATTCCAAATTAGAGGGACAAATACAGAAAGAGACACTAGGCCGAAACCCTCAGAGAGGGGTTGGCCGGTGGCATGACGCACATCACTCCCCCTTCAAAAACACATACACAATCAAATTTGGCATTTTGCGCTAAATTACCTTTCAAAAATTGGTGATTGAAAAATGGGAGGGACCCAAATTTTTTAGTTCAGATTTATTAGATTAGTTCAATTGGACGAGGAATGTTATCAAGGGCAGAATGCTCAATGATCTCCTGTCAATGTGCATGTGTCCATATTTCTTAACGGATCATGGAATGAGACAAGCCATTCCGTGAGGTGTTGTCGTGTATTAAATTAAGTATGTATGTACAAACTCATCCTAAGTTCTTAAAAAAGAAATAATTCCAAGATGTAGGTTCAAATAAACAGAATAAAAAATATAGAACGAATAATCAGAAGAAATATCAGCATCCTAAGATGTAAGATCATTACTGATCACAACTAATCTACGGGCATTGATCCGAATATTTCACTATATTTCCATATAACATAACGCTTGTATCGCACCTTTGAAAATTTATTAAATTGTAGTCAGGAGATCTTACTCAGAAATTTATTGAGTTTGCGATATAATTTGTCAGCAAATCGGGTTCAATGGTGTATCGCCCCGTGTTTAAATTCCCCTGCCATATCAAGAATCGTCAACCGCATGCGGTATGATTGAATAGTTGAATTAATGAAGTGAGATCGATCAGGGGGAATAAAAAACATCACGACGTTCAAGCAGAGTTGGAATACATCCCCGTCATAGCCCCCTATATTTGATTTGTATCACTAATAAGATAATAGTAACAATTAACTAAGAAGTGATCCAATGATGTGATTTAACTGAGTAGTGATTCAAAGATGTAAACGTATAGCTAATCCTACTTACAAGTTTTGACACACTCCTTTGTTATGAAATTATTAAAAGGAGCATGAACTATAAAGGAAAATCAAATATATAAGCAAAGGTCTCTATTGTCAAACATATTCAACATATATGAAACATATAGTGATATAATTGAAACATACTAGTGTGTTCAATAAGGAAGTGTGTGGTTAATTGTTCGGAGACTGTGTGAAGCATGTGATAGTCCGAATTAAAAAAAAACATTCATATACATGCACTAACGGCTGCTGGAGGATAATCCATAGTCTAGCACAGACACACTGTCAAGAACATATATTCATATAATATATATATAATAGCATTAACTCTTAATTTCCATTTAAATTATCATGTTTTCAAAAGACGATAGAGCTGAAAAGCCTGTTCCAGGACAAATAATTAAACACAAGCTTGATAGACCTGCACCAGTTGGAGATGTATACGAGGGTCAACAGGACAAACCCGGATCAGAGAGACTACCTGGATCGGAAAACTCGTGTTGTTTCTAGAAATTCACTTTAGCAGTTTTTAGTTATTTTGCGGGTCTGTGATGAAACCTTGACGTTGATTAGTTATAATGTGTAGGTGACTAATTTCATGGGCTTGCTTGGAATCCATGACTACCACTCCATACGTTGTGAGGCTTGCTGGGGATCCATGATTATCGCTTCATATGCTGGGAGCTTGCTGGGGATCCATGATTATCGCTCCATATGCTGTGAGGCTTGTTGGGGAACCATGATTATCGCTCCATACGTTGTGAGGCTTGCTGGGGATCCATGTTGATTACCACTCCATACGATGTGAGGCTTGCTGAGGATCCATGATTATCGCTCCATATGCTGTGAGGCTTGCTGGGGATCAATGAATATCGCTCCATATGCTGAGAGGCTTGCTGGGGATCCATGATCATTGCTCCATACGATGTGAGGCTTGCTAGGGATCCATGATTATCGCTCCATATGCTGTGAGGCTTGCTGGTGATCCATGATTATCGCTCCATATGCTGTGAGGCTTGCTGGGGATCCATGATTATCGCTCCATATGATGTGAGGCTTGCTGGGGATCCATGATTATCGCTCCATATGCTGTGAGGCATGCTGAGGATCCATGATTGTCGCTCATATGCTGTGAGGCTTGCTGGGGATCCATGATTACCACTCCATACGTTGTGAGGCTTGCTGGGGATCCATGATTATTGCTCCATACGTTGTGAGGCTTGCTGGGGATCGAAGATTATCGCTCCATATGCTGTGAGGCTTGCTTGGGATACATGATTATCGCTCCATACGTTGTGAGGCTTGCTGGGAAGCATGATTATTGCTCCATATGCTGTGACACTTGCTAGGGATCCATGATTATCGCTCCATATGCTGTGAGATTTGCTGGGGATCCATGATTATTGCTCCATATGCTGTGAGGCTTGCTGGGTATCCATGATTACCGCACCATACGTTGTGAGGATTGCTGGGGATCCATAATTATTTCTCCATATGCTGTGAGGCTTGCTGGAGATCCATGATTATCGCTCCATAAGCTGTGAGGCTTGCTAGGGATCCATGATTATCGCTCCATCCATATGCTGTGAGGCTTGCTGGGAATCCATGATTATCACCCCATACGTTGTGAAGCTTGCTGGGGATCTATGATTATCTCTCCATATGCTGTGAGGCTTGCTGGGGATCCATGATTATCGCTCCATGTGCTGTGAGGCTTGCTGGGAATCCATGATTATCGCTCCATATGCTGTGAGGCTTGCTGGGGATCCATGATTATCGCTCTATTTGCTGTGAGGCTTGCTGGGGATCCATGATTACCATTCCATACGTTGTGAGGCTTGCTGGGGATCCATGATTATCATTCCATACGTTGTGAGGCTTGCTAAGGATCCATGATTATCGCTCCATTTGCTGTGAAGCTTGCTGAGGATCCATGACTATCGCTCCATATGCTGTGAAGCTTGCTGAGGAGTCATGATTATCGCTCCATATGTTGTGAGGCTTGCTAGGGATCCAGGAATAATGCTCGATTTAGATCTTTGAACCTTTTTTTATAAGGACAATTTTGCAAAAGTTTAAATATTTTGTTCAACATTTCAGTTCGTAATTGAGACTCTTTACAATGATTTTTTCAGGGGCACTGCTAGTTATGTTCTATGGTGGTAAAAAAGTAGAGGGAAAACTGTGTTCTGTTCACTTAGTCTCTGTTTGAAGTTTTGCTTCGGTGTCAGTTGGATCATTGAGAAGTCGCGCTTTCAATTCGATTAGGGTGAATTGTCCCGGCTTGTACTCAATACTTCGTCATTCACTCAATGAATACTTTGATCCAAGTCTGAGATGTATTTTCTATCTACACTTCAATAAGATGTTTTTCCCGAAAGTAAGTTTTCACAGTTGTGAAGTCATTTAAACAGAAGATCACTTCCAAAAATTTTGTTGATCATTCTTTAATCTGCGATCCGCGGGGTATATAATCATCTTGCAGTTCAGCATTCACGATACGTACCGCAAAGTGATGACTTCCCTTGCGCTATTTATGAACAGGCAAATCACATGCCATACTTCACTGATGGCTTACTGCCTTGCAATTGAAATTGTCTTAGCTTAGAATAATAACAGGCCATTTTATTCTAACCATCCTGTTCAATTGAATATTACTAATAATTTTTATGCTCAGTAAATCATTATAGGTTCGTTTGTATTGGATATCTATTTGAAAGAGTCATATATCGTCTTTCAGGGCCGGCAGGTGATGCAAGGAAACCGACCGAGAATGTATGCGGTTGCAAACCAATTATGCAACCACACTCCCATCCTCTCAGTATATCGTATTGCTTAATCAGTGATCAGAAAAATCGCTAGTGCTTTCCACATGATCACATTTAAATAGTTCTGACTTTTCTAAAATCCAAAGAACATTACAGTGAAATATAGGGTGATTGGAAAATTATTTGAGGCTCAAATAAAAGTGATTATGAGTGAGTTGTGAAGAAGAAACCATTGATCGTAAAAGGCCTGGAAGTAGTGTTAGTATCAACAACCGCCGCAGTAACCACTTCCTTTAATGCTTTCCACAAACCGTTACAATAAAAATTCTGCATTCCTAGAAAGCCTTTTCGTGGTCTGTTTATTCTTACAAATGATAATTTATGACCTCCATGCCCAGTCAGCCTGCCAGGCAGTCTCAAGATGTTTGTCACTCCATCGTCTGTTTATTGTCACTAATGATACATCCGGTCCTGAAGCCCCGCTTGAATGAGGCAGTCGCCGGCAGGTCAACTACTCGTGCCGAAAGTTTTCCTCGAGTAATTAATTAAGTCAACCTGTAGCGCCACACCCTGCTTTGCCTTCAACATCACTTTGGCGTCAGGAAGCATTTACCTCAAACTGCTCCATAGAAAATGACGTCATTACTAAAGCGTATGTTTCCCGCACTCTACGGCTGCCATCAGGTGCCCTCTTGACGCTGTTGGTATCGTTCACGTCGTCTCGCTCTCTCCGCTCCCTTTTGTCCAGGTCCGCATCGAGTGTATGGTATACCGGTGGGTGCTGATTCATTGTGTTGTACAGGTCGGGTGGTTCCTACTCAACGATATGTGTACATACTATTTGCGTACGCTCATACACTAGGATTGTTATAGATAGAGG